>JAVQIZ010157055.1:0-12991 GCA_036023535.2 Galaxias brevipinnis | reverse complement strand
GGTCATGAGCTTTGGGTAGTGACCGAAAGAATGAGGTCACGAATACAAGTGGCTGAAATGAGGGTAAGGAGCTCGGTCATCTGGAGGGAGCTCAGAGTAGAGCCGCTGCTCCTTCGCGTCGAAAGGAGTCAGATGAGGTGGTTCGGGCATTTGATTAGGATGCCTCCTAGGCACCTTCCTTTGGAGGTTTTCTGGGCACGCTCTACTGGTAGGAGACCCTGGGGTAGACCCAGAACACGCTGGAGAGATTATATATCTCATCTGGCCTGGGATCGCCTCGGGATCCCGCAGGAGGAGCTGTAAAATGTTGCAGGGAAGACGGACGTCTGGACTACTCTGCTTAGCCTGCTACCACGGATAAGCGGCGGAGAATGGATGGATGAATAGCAGTGCAGAGGAAAAGTTGCGTTTCTTTCGCCAAATGTACACAATTATCCATTAATTATAGCTCAGTATGATTAGATGAGGTAACACCTAAAAAACAACTGTGGATGGATTGATCTTGATCTGACAGTAATAGTCTTTTACGCTTGGCAAGCAGTGAAGAGTCTCACACAAACTAAACAGCATTCAAAGCTATCATGGTCTAGCGTGGAGGCTGGAGACAATGGCAAATAAGTAATTCCTGAAAGTTTAATAAGTTCCACTAATTGGTGATGAAACATTCATAACAATCTCAATTCAATTATCAGCATCTCACATGAATTGCAATATGCAGTAGACCTATAGTCAATATATTTCCTTATGTGAAATTAATTGGTGACAGGTGCTGCACAATTTAATGGCATTTGCCATTATGCATGACATGGCCAGACAGGGACGTTCATAGGTCATTAGCTAGAGGAGAGAAATAAAATTGTATGACTGTGACACACAGGAGTCCAGGACTATTCAATGCCACACTGGTGAACATAGACAGTAGACAGTTCCCAAAATCAAGCAATAGTTGTTTGTAACCCTTGCTCTAACTGTTAATTAAAAATGAATTACGTTGCTTGTTGTCTCACCTTTGCATAAGGGGCCAAGAAGTCCAGTGCTGTGATGTGCAGGCGAAACTTCAGGGTTTTGGTGAATTTACCAAAGCAGGTCCCTACAGACACCAACTTGTCACGGGAAATATTGGTAGCCATCTTCAGAATTTTCTCACTTAAAGTGGACAGTAAACATAAATTTTTTTTAAACAGACGTCCTAAAACAAGCAAAATTGTACAAGGGGCAAACAACAATGAACGACTAAATGAGTCAAGATAAATCGCTTAGATATCATGGCTATAAAATGATGTTGCACGTACGATTGTACTCACATTTCAATCAACAGAATGAGGAAATAAATGTATGAATAATTATCACTAACTGCACTTATTTGTGGTTGGGCCAACGTAGCGACTCATGTATAACGTGCACATCGCTTATGCACATGGCTAGTCCGACCTAGCAGCTTGCTAGCCAAGTACATGGGCTATATAGCCAGATACAAAAGTACACAACAATATCATGTGTAGATTACCTTATATAATATACGCGGTCGTTGTGAAGTCTGAAGCAGTAGGTCCCATCAGGTCGATCAACGAGGAGTTTAATGTTCTCACCAATACTGTAGGAAGTGAGAAAGAAGAATCACATTGAGTTACAAGTTAGTTTTTCATTGATCATTCTGGGTAAAAAAATTCACATAATAATACAGCAAACTCACTATTTTGCCAGCTTTTCAAACATAATCTTCGTTTCCTCATCTGTCAGAGGCCTCATTTTGAGTATTAATCGGGCAAATAGCTGGAAAATAAGAAACGTTGAAAAACGTGGGTAAAGGCGGAAGTTATTATTTGCCTGCGTCATCACCAAGTGACGTCGCTTATTTTCTAGCTAGTGCCTTAGCTGGCTAGATACTTTATGAAAAGATATATTTACATTTCCAGAGTATAATACACGTTTCAGTTACATCAATAGTCTATTTTCTTGCTTTTAATGTTCACATAAAGTATTTTGCTGTTTAAAGTAGATTTGCAAAGGTTTGTGTCGTATTTTGTGGTGTTTCTGACAGATATGGCAGCTGTTGACGTGGAAGATGAAAGCATTCTAGCGTCAATATTTAAAGACAGCTTCCCAGACAATTGGAGGGAAAATCCCGATTTTGCTGCTTACCTATCTGAACTAAGTTCCTACGGCGTTGAGAAGTTGAATCGTGAACCAGAAAGGCTGGCTGAGGAGAGGGTTCAGATTTTGCAACAAACAAGGGAGCTGGCGTTCTCAAACTACAAGACTTTCATTCGCACAGCAGACTGTACTGAAGAAATATATAGGGACTTTGGGCAAGTTGAGAGCAGCGTTTCTAAACTGTTAGACAAGTTGCCCAGCTTTGGTGAAAAATGCAGGTTGGTTAAAAAAGTCTAATATTTTGCATATCAACCAAAATGACCTGCAAAGCCCCGTTCATTAGTTTCAACGCTGTAATATCTGTGTTCTCTAGGGGTTTTGTGAAGGAGGCAGAAGAGATTGGGGCAAGTCGACGAATGAACAGCCTCACACTAAATCGTCATACCGAGATCCTAGAGATTTTAGAGATACCTCAGCTTATGGACACCTGCGTACGCAATGGCTATTATGAAGAGGCACTGGAGCTGGCTTCCTATGTCAAGAGACTTGAGAAGAAGCACTCCTCACTACTGGTCATCCAGGTACTGCTATCTACACCTCTCACACAAATGCAACCGAAATACCTTGAAATGTAGTATCCTTTAATAATATCACTTGTTTGTCACCATAAGGGTATTGTCCATGAAGTTCGCCAGTCAGCACAGCTAATGCTAAACCAACTCCTGCAGCAGCTGCGCTGTAACTCCCAGCTACCTGTTTGCCTTCGTGTGATTGGTTACCTGAGAAGGATGGATGTGTTCACAGAGGCAGAATTACGAGTAAAGTTTTTGCAGGCAAGGGGGAGCTGGCTTCGCTCCATACTTGTTGCTGTTCCTGACGATGACCCTTATTTCCATATCACCAAGACCATTGAGGCCTGCCGTGTTCACCTCTTTGACATTATTACTCAGTACCGTGCAATTTTCTCTGATGAAGACCCGCTGATGCCATCTGGAGGACAGGTGGTGAATGAGAGTGCAATCTTCCATGGCTGGGTGGTGCAGAAGGTGGCTGAGTTCCTGGAAACTCTAGAGAGAGACCTCCAACGTGGGGTTGGTGGCCGCCTCGACTCCCTGCTTGGTCAGTGTATGTACTTTGGCCTTTCCTTCAGCAGAGTTGGTGCAGACTTTCGTGGACAGCTTGCACCAATGTTCCAGAGAGTAGCCGCAGAAACCTTCCACAAAGCTCTTCAGGAAGCAGTCGAGAAATGCCAGGAGGACATGAATATGTACACATTAATCTCTCTGCCCTCCATGTTGGGTGGCACCATACCACCTGTGGTGCCAAGCATCCAGCCAGGCACCCTCCAGCCCCCAATGACACTCCTGGACTTTCAGCCGCTCGCCTGTTTCCTCAACAACATCCTGACAGCCTTCAACGACCTCCGGCTGTGCTGCCCCATTGGATTGGCCCAGGAGGTCACTAAATCTCTAGAGGATGCTCTTTTGATGGTAGGAAGGCTTGTTAATATAGCTCTACAGTAAAAAAAAATTAAATCACATGCATAATGCACAGTGTTTAAACGTGCCCTTTAACTTGAACAAACTGTGGTTCTGAATCCTAATTGAAAGGGTCTACAGACCATCTGTGGGTTTTTTGGGTACCACATATCCTTATATTAACTGGTGATATTGTTAGCCATTTCTGTCATTTACGAGTGAAATTTAGGGTAATCGTATGACTTATTGGTTGACTGCAGTACGTTGTCATGTAAATAGAATGTTGTAACTATTGATCACTAATGGTGATAACACTAAGTTCACTGTGTTTTTCTCTTCAGGTGACAAAGCTGATTTTGATATTTCACAGGGCTGAGGAGTCAGCCTTTAGCAACAAGGAGAAAGAGCTTTTTGTCAAGTTCTGTTGTGCCTTTGCAGAGGACATGGTACCATTTCTCAACCGTTGTCTGCAGGTCCTATTTCCTCCTGCTCAGCTAGCTCTCGCACTGGGTACATATATTCTACAATTTGTCACTCAGAGTATTGTTTGGTGCAGTACTAGTAATATGAGTGAAATACTTTGGTAAATGTAAGAGATAATGAAATATGTGGACTTAAAAATGTACCATTGTTTTTTTTCACATGCCAGGTATCCCTCCAACACAAGTTCACAAATATGGCAGTCTGGGGTGTATTGACGTGAACACAGTGCTGGAGCCTCTGGAGTTTGTGTTGCCCAAAAGAGAGGTTGTGGCACCAATGGTGGACCTCAGTGCCCAGCTGAGCAGTCTGACAACAAGTCAACCTGAACCTATTCTCAGTGACAACTTGAAATTAATAGATGCAACAATGGACAACACACCTAACACAGAGCCAAAATCTGATGTGCCCCCTTTTTCCAATACTGCTCAGAAATTTTCTGACCCAGAGTTGGATGCTATTCTAAATGAAGCAGATGATAATAAGTTAGAGGAACACAAGTTGGAAGAAAGTATATTTTTATCAGAGTAATGTGCATTAAATCATGTAATAAGAATGCCATTAATATTGCTAAGACATATTGCTGTGGGTTCATTGTGACATTTATCAAATCTTTCATTGTCTCTATAAATACAAGTCTTACTATTACGATATGTTTTATTTTCCCATCAGCCGCTTTCACGGGGTATATTAAATAACAGTACAAAACATTGAAAAGGTCTTATGGATAGATGTAATATTTGAGTCTGATTCCACCAGAGTAAACATTTAATTGATTTGTTTAAAATAAAATAAAAAATATTTATGGTTTGTTTCATAATTCAAATTATTTCAGCTGTCAGACTTCCAATCTTCCAATCAAAAGCAAAGTCTTAAATTAGCCTTTTAAACTAAATACAATTTTTCTTTCATTCAATGAGAGAAACAGAATTTGATAAAGTGATCAAACTAAGCTAGTCTTAGATAGCTATGACAGGCAAACAGTTGCTAAGAGTGGTTGTAAAATATACATGGCTACATCACCTTATTTTATGAATTACCCTTTCTGACCAGGCAGGTTTATTGGGAACTTGATTACATACTAGTTTCAAATGTAAAGATTATATTGCCAGAATTTATTACGAAAGTCAAGATTTAATACGAGTTACATGCAGTAAACCAGAAAGATGCTTTTAGAAGCACTGGAGCTATAACTATTGTTACAACGCTGCATTAAGTTCACTTGCAAAATAGACTATACAACAATTTGAACAAAATAGTTACTTTTTGAATTTGTTTAGTTATTGTAAGTTCTTTTGATAACGCTTTTCCATGTGAGTTTATTGCATTTATATGATTCCCATTTGCAGATTAGATTCTTAATGGCCACAAAGGGATGTGAATGTTGAAGTTCTATTTATTCTTGACAAATTTCTTCTGGGCAGCGTTAGGGTTGCTTCTCTGCCTGCCTCCTCCACAATGGCTGTCCCGTATGTTCAAGTTAGCGGCCCGACTGTAGATGTCGTTCACAGAGAAGGGCGAGCCACCGGGTATGTAGTCTGGGTCAAAAACATTGGTCTTCTGGTGGGCTTTACGTGACAGTCTCTGCTGAGGGAAACGCTGGTCTTCCACTAGGTAGGGGTTGTTGGCATGTTTGCCTCCCTGTGGCTTGGGAAGGGTATACTGCATACCAAACAAAGGTTTTCACATTAGATGAATATAGGATGATGTAATAATGAAGTTGTAAAACACTGTCTAAAATGTGAGCGCGTAAACTGCATGGTACATAAGTTTGTGTTAAAAAATGTTTTACCCTCTTTCCCTTTGGATTTAGCACTTTGGGGTTTTTGGAGAAGTGCATTTGCAGACTGCCATCCTTACTGAGAGTCACTGCAATCTTCTTCAGTGTCTTGTTGCCACAGTGGGGGCAAAACACCTTATTCATGTTTGTTGTGGTCCTGAAATGAAATGTTTTGATACATTTAACTAAGGACAGTTATTTATTGTCAGTGTGGCCAAATACTGTTTTACGGTTCCCAAGTTGTACCCACTTGAAACAGGCATGGCAGCGCAAGATGTAGTTCCTTGCTTGCTTAATGAGCATTCCATTTACAGAGAGCACATGAAGTCCAATTTGAATAAGTACATTCTAGAGAAGAAAAAAACAATTTTTGTTCAAAATCCCAAAGTAAATTAGAAAATACTAAACATAAAACTCACAACTTCTGTCAACCAATACCTGCATAGCAAAGTCTGTAGTCAGACAGCCAACTTTGACATCGTCTGGAGACGTCCAGTTGCATGTTTCCATTTGAACCTGCTTGATGTTGCTAGGAGTGATCCATCCACCATCCCCCTCCTCTTCTTCTTGTTCATTATTTTCCTCACTCTCCTCACTCTCCTCTTCAAACTCTCTGTCTTCCTTTAACTTTGTTTGGGGAACCGTGATAACGTTTCCCCCCTCTGGAACCCTTTTGTCTGATATACCAATGTCCTCAACGCTCTGCAGGTAAAAAAAAGTGACAGCCTGCATCTTGGGGAGACTCATGATAATTTCAACTGTATGGTTACAGCACACAGAAACAACAAAGAGATTTTAAAATGAAACATTTAAATCAGCAGCAATGCTATTCAGGTTTTGTACTAACCAGCAATTCTAACAGGTCTGCCTCAATGGAGGGCAGGGGGTTCCTCCAGAACTGGAAGCTGTTGAACTCTCCATCCTGACCTGTAGTGTGTCTGTCACTTTTAGATCCATTAACAGGTTTCTGTTGAGACCATAAATAAGAAAAACGTGCATTTGTGATTTAGATGGCATGACAAAATCCATTAAATTATTGTTTTATTGAGCAAAGAACAAACGGTAAGAATAAAACCATTTTTACCTTTGTGGGGAAATGAAATCCTGCAACATTTACAGGTGCCTCTGGGTGACGTTGTGTGTTGTAAACTTCAACCTAATGAACATATAATGATGTACATAAAACAAAATGCAGTAGTATATGCAAAAATATCTAAATGATTAGTAGCGTAACAATTACCTTGAATTCTGGCTCCTTTTTAAGGTGTTCAGCACCAACATGTTCAAATTCAAGCTGGTATGTTAGCGCTAAGACTTTGATATCTGTGGCAGAGAGACTGGGATAGTCTCCTGTCTTTTTGGAGAATTCAGTGACTAAGCAGGAGCAACATGAAGACGACAGGTAAACATAAGAAAAGTATGTATCATTAGTTCAAAATAGGACAATGACATCAACAATTATTTTCTTCAAGAACAACAACGCGCAAATATGTTTTAAGTATTGACAATATATTTGCATTACCTAATCTGATGTACTCGGGAAGAGGTTCTTTGAAGTTAAGAGTGTATGGTAGGACTGACAAACTCCTCCTGGTGGGTTTGTCTCTGATTTCATTAACCACATCATTCAAGGTGTAGATATTCCTTCCAATTTCCTACACCAGAAAAACATTTTTAAAAAAAACATAAGCTTAGAAAGATATACAAAATTATTGCAACTCACTAAAAGAGGGCAAATGGCAAAATAAATCATGGAAAGCACATCTGATTGCTAACACAGAGGCAGACTTGGCCCTGCCACCAGCTTGTCATCAGATGCGATGCTACAGACACTGCTAATATGCTTAAAAATATATGATTACGCTAAACTTACTTAGTAAAAAATAAATACTGAATTAATCGTGTATTGAACATCACCTGAAGGGGTGCTTTCTTCAAAAATGCTCCAGCATCTGCGACAACATGTTCCACTAAGGTACTCGCCATCTTGGATGGTGGCTGTGCACAAGATGAACCAATCAGAGCAAACTATCGACGAGTTTCTCGCGATTTTCGACATTGTGACGCTTTGTTGAAGTTGTTTTGGTAGGAGAAACATGGCAGCCCGCTGGAGTAGTGAGAATGTGGTGGTTGAATTTCGTGATGCACAGGTATGTCTAATATGCAATATCTTGTTTGTGTAGAAGGCCAAACTAATTTCGGGAAGGGATCGGGCATTTTACCCCAATAAGCGCATATCCTTTGTAAATTATACTGTTCCCTAGACCGTGCATAAGTTATGTGACAAAGCCATAATTTTTTGCCAAAGTAAACACTTACAGATAGTTCGGTGTTTCACTAGGACGGGCGATTAGGTAGAGACACTGTTATAATATTTGGCATGCCCCATGCAATGTGAAACTTGACTTGTCTTATGTATTACAGGCCACTGCCATGTCTGTGGATTGCTTGGGCTGCAATGCTGTGCTATCTGGGTGTGTATCTGAACATGCTACAGCCTATTTCATTTTCATCACCAGCAAATGAAAACCATCTTTGGATTGCAGTCAGGAATTGCTCACCAGGACAACAGCTCCAGTTGTTGATTCTCTTTTGCAAATGTTTATGTGTGAAACTATAGATAGGCTACATTTTGTAACACCCTAGCATTTAGTCACCCTAGTGACTAAATTTGCATAATTATTGATAACGATTGAATATTTTCTTCTTTCAGACGGCGTTTTTTGTACGTAGTGAATTTGGAAACCCCATCTGAAGCACCCCGTAAAATTGGACGCCAGAGCAAATGGGATGTGGGGACTGTGCAGTGGAACCCTCACAAGACAGAGTCCCATGTCTTCGCTGCTTCTGTGGGACCTTATTAAGAAATTATAACCTCTCAAATGCTTTGTGTTCACAATACCTATCCAGGCAGAATCTAGAAAACACATAGAATATGTAAACAATATTTTATATATAGCATGAGTGATATGCTGGTGTTTTACAATGTAAGTCAACGATCATTCCACTGAATGTGTTGTGAAAGTTTTTTTTTGTAATTGCAGAGTAACCAGCGCGTGGACTTGTACAGCTGGAAAGATGGCTCTGGAGAGGTCCATACTTCCTTGCAGGGACACACAAGAGTCATAAGGTAACACAAGAAGATATTGGAAAAAGGAACTTGTTCATATTTTTGCACATCGGCTACCTAATGAAATGGTCTCTGTTGTACATGTGCAAATCGAATTAATTAATTATTTTGTTCATTCGGTTATTCTTTCATCAAAGTTTTTCTTCTTCACAGTGACCTGGACTGGTCTTGGTTTGAGCCAGAGTATCTTGTCACAAGTTCTGTAGATACATATATCTATATCTGGGATACCAGGTAAAATACTAATATGAAAAAACAAATTTAAAAGTTAAAAAAACTGTGTTAATAATGTTAGTAAAATTACTTAATCTTTTCACAGAGACACACGAAAACCTACAGTGGCACTGTCTGCTGTTGGTGAGTGATCATTCTGTTTAATATTAGTATTTTTGTTTGGTTACGCTTTACTGCATTAGTTTACAATTATTCAATCAATGTTTACCATTTCTCTTTCATTTGGTTTATTATTTCTAGCTGGTGCCTCCCAGGTGAAGTGGAATAAGAAGAATCAATACCTCCTTGCCTCCAGTCATGATGGAGATGTACGAATCTGGGACAAAAGGGTGAGTGCAGATTTGGGTAATCCGTCAGCTACAGTAGCCAAATAGTAATTGAACAGTTAGTAAAGTGCTAATTTCTGACCACTTGTCAGTAGTTTGTCTGATATTGACATTGTGTTTTCTTATCTGTGTGTACTAGAAACCAAACACAGCAGTGGAGTATGTAGCAGCCCACTTGTCTAAGATACATGGTCTAGACTGGCACCCAGAAAATGAATACATCCTGGCCACTTCCAGTCAGGATAACTCTGTCAGGGTAAAGACCATATTTTCTTCCCTAAAAATATAATAAGTGGTATTTTTTTATATTAAATCAAATAATAGTACACACTCAAACCAGTCAGTGATCTCTGCTTTTACTCAATGTATCTAAACAGTTCTGGGACTATAGACAACCTAGGAAGTATCTCAACATCCTGTCTTGTCAGGTTCCAGTGTGGAAGGCCAGATACACTGTGAGTAGTCTCTTGCAAGAATCTCCTACTCATTATTCCCTGACGTGTGTGTGTGTGTGTGTGTGGGGGGGGGAATACATGTCCACATACGTGTCTTTATCTGTGCTTCTCTCCCTACAGCCTTTTTCCAATGGGTTGGTAACTGTCATGGTTCCCCAGTTGAGAAGAGAGAACAGTCTTTTACTGTGGAGCACATTAGACCTAAACAGTCCAGTCCATGCCTTTGTTGGACATGACGATGTTGTTCTGGAGTTTCAATGGCGCCCACAGAAGGAAGGTGAGTACGTCATTGATGACCAGCTTCATCAACAGAAAATGAACCACTAACATTGAAAATGCTGCATTGTCTCTTACAGATCAAACTTAATTTGAAGGAAAATGTTATAATTGTAATCCTAGATTTTATGCTTTATTTCAGTTATGTGTAGTGCTTTAACTCTAGTCTTTGTTAATTAGGCTCTAAAGATTACCAGTTGGTTACATGGTCTAGGGACCAGACCCTGAGAATATGGCGTGTAGATCCACAGCTACAAAAGGTGGGTTCTAATATAATCTTTGTTGAAGTACTACAAATGTTAATTGCAGTTTAGGCAATAGACTATCATATTGGTGTGTGTGTGTGTGTGTGTGTGTGTGTGTGTGTGTGTGTGTGTGTGTGTGTGTGTGTGTGTGTGCGTGCGTGGTCGCAACATGTAGCTGTGTGCTAATGACATTGTTGAGGAGCTGTTGGATGGGATGTCCCTGACCACAGAGTCAGAGAAGATGGTGCCCTCTCAGGACCCTGAACCCCTGCACACTTCTGGCCTGTCAGCTGACAATCTGCAATGTAAGGGAAGGTCGTTGAGTTGATTGATAACTGTGTTGGGTTTGCACCCATGGAATTTCTATAATCCTTTCCAAATGATAGTATAGTAAGACATCGTTTAAGATTGCGTTCCACTGCTGATGTGAAATAATAGGGTTAAGCAATACAAGCGATTATTTTCTCATATTGGCATAATTGGTTAGTTGTGTCGTATGTTTGATATCTCAAACCAGAGGGTGTGACTTATTTCTAGGATGGATGCAAACTAGTCAACTTCATGTTGCACTGTACTTTTTGTAAATAATTTAACACCATTTATTTGCGACGTACAAGTGATCTTTCACCACTTAAGTGTTTTTATTTTGGGATTCAGTTCAGGATGGGAGCCAGTCGGGCCTGAGCTCTGGCGGCCGTCATGAAGCCCCAGGTCTGCCTCAGACCCTGCAGCAGGAGTTTTCACTCGTCAACCTGCAGATCAGGAATGTGAATGTGGAGGTGAGATACTGTGGGTCGTTATTTTCTCCAGTTTCTATTGGTTATGAAAAGTTAGTATTTGTTGAACCGCTGATTCAGAAAAAAATAAAAAAAATTGTTTCTTATCCAGTGTGTTCTTCCTCTCTTGTTTTTCTCCCTGAGCTCAGATGGATGCGGTGAACCGAAGCTGCATTGTATCGGCCCACTTCGGGAGCCACCAGGTCCGGCTAGTGGTTAAGTTTCCTGCCCAATACCCCAACAATGCTGCTCCCTCCTTTCAGTTTGTCTCTCCTACCACTATACCTCCTGCCATGAGGAGCAAGATCCAGAAGGTACTGGAGTTTCTGATTGATATTGTATATGTAGTGGAGACCCTGGCCTCTATAGATTGGTCTAATTAACTTATGGTTGTGTGGCAACCAATGTTTTTTTATACAATTTTGTGAAGGTCCTAGCGTTAGACCTGAGTATAAAGTAGGGTTCGTATTTGTTTTTTAAAATAAGAAGGGAATATTGACAATGTATTAATCTGTATGTTTATTTAGATCTTGACAGACACATCTCTTCAGAAGGTGAAGAGGAATCAGAACTGTCTGGAGCCCTGTGTCCGACAGCTGGTTTCCTGTCTAGAGTCATATATGGTGAGAACTACTTCTTTGCTGTAACACACAATTTATTTACAAAGCAAATGAACTTTTAAATTGCACCTAAAGGTATATAAAAGACTCCTGAGTAAATTAGCTGATTCTGTAATCATGGTGGATTCTTTCTGTTTTCCACATATACCTACAGACCCAGGAAGATGGCACTGGCACCGGTCCGTATGTGCTGTCCAACCCTGCGACCACCGCCCTACCAGCCTTCCCCCGGGTCATCAATGCCTATGGCTCCTACCAGGATGCCAACATCCCCTTCCCACGCACCTCGGGGGCACGCTTTTGTGGCACAGGCTGTTTGGTCTACTTCACCAGGCCAATCACCATGCACCGCTCTGTACCCACCACTGAACCCACTCCCAGGTGACAAATTCAGATAAAAAAAAATACATATATATTTACTTATGTACACTTATATACACTCACTGTCCACTTTATTAGGTACACCTTGCTAGTACTGGGTTGGACCCCCTTTTGCCTTCAGAACTGCCTTAATTCTTTGTGGCATTGACTCAACAAGTTGCTGGAAACGTTCCTCAGAGATTTTGGTCCATATTGACATGATAGCATCACTGAGTTGCTGCAGATTTGTCAGTTGCACAACCATGATGTGAATCTCTCGTTCCACCACATCCCAAAGGTGCTCTATTGGATTGAGATCTGGTGACTGTGGAGGCCATTTGAGTACAGTGACCTCATTGTCATGTTAAAGAAACCAGTTTGAGATGATTTGAGCTTTGTGATATGGTGCGTTATCCTGCTGGAAGTAGCCATCAGAAGATACGTATACTGTGGTCATAAAGGGATGGACATGGTCAGCAACAATACTCAGGTAGGCTGTGGCGTTTAAACGATGCTCAATTGGTACTAAGGGGCCCAAAGTATGCCAAGAAAATATCCCCCGCACCATTACACCACCATCACCAGCCTGAACCGTTGATTCAAGGCAGGATGGATCCATGCTTTCATGCTGTTTACGGCAAATTCTGACCCTACCGTCTGAATGTCACAGCAGAAATCGAGACTCGTCAGACCAGGCAACATTTTTCCAATCTTCTATTGTCCAATTTTGGTGAGCC
>JAVQIZ010157052.1:0-11430 GCA_036023535.2 Galaxias brevipinnis | reverse complement strand
CTGTCAACGTTATTTTTTTTGCCAATTTGTTTATTATAACTACACGCCATTGTTAAAATATTTAAAAATTTTTTTATTTTTTTTTTTGTGTTTTTTTACCCCCCCCCCCCCCCCCCCCAAAAAAAGAGGAAATAAGGGTGTTATAGTATAAAGCCACAATCCTCTAAACAAACCTACCCAACCAGCCATTTGAGCTGTAGTTTAATGACTCTGGGTTTCAAAGTCTCATCAAAACGTCAAAAACTAAAATTTCAGTACCTCTGGGTTGTCTTGTGTTTATGCATGTGCTTCCTTAATCCCTTGGCAAAGTGTTTGGGTGTGTGTCTGTGTGTGTGGGTGGGTGGGGGGGTCTCCCTGGCAGCTGGCTGATGTCTCCTGATATGAAGTGAAGTGTGACAATTCAGACTCATTCACTAACATGCAAAGTAGCCAAGACTGAAGAATCAGACAAAAAACATAAACTATGGTTGATTGGCATGCTTCAAGCCTACTATTATTATTACTATTATTATCATATATATGATTTTCGATATGATTACATTCAAACATAATGATTTATGTGCAATTTGATCTGAAAAGAACTGACCAAGAATACACGCCTAAAGTTCAGTTTATAGAAAATGGAGGTAGCTACAGCAGTTTGTAAAAAAAAAAAGCATATTGTCAAGAAGATTGTACTTAGTAAGGAATAACAGAAGGGCAAAACAGTACCTGATTTAGCAACTTAAAATATCTACCGAGATATCCTGCAGGACTGGCTTCACAAATCTTAACTAGATATTCGTAAAAGTGCAGCATTTCACCAAATCTCCAGACTACAAAAATGTTAGTTGGGGACCACTATACAGTATAGCGAGGATGTTGTGGGTGATTGGCTGAGCTTGTAATCAGCTTAGAAGTTTCTGCCTTGGAAGATGCTTAAATTGAAAGCAGTGTTCATAAATTTATTGAACTCATTCAGGTGGGTGGACTTGTTCCCGGTGGCAGGAGCAGCAGCCGGGTCACGCCCTACATACCTGGAACACACATTTAATAACTGCACTTTTTGTAATTCATCTTAACCAAATTATATCTCACAAAGTCAGATATTTTAGATCATTTGGGTAGAGTAGAGGCACAGAAACTGTAGCAAAGGTGGGAAATAAAAAATAATTAACAAAAAAGGTACACACATTTAAAAATATAAAAGTAGAACATTCTCATCGACTCAGCCTTCTAGCCACTCACCACATGGGCTTCTTATTCGCTACAACAGTCAGGAAGCGTGGCCGGACATAGTCGTAGTAACCCATGTTCTTGTGCTCCTCCTGACACCAGATCAACTCAGCGTTGCTGTACTTCTTTACCTCTGCCTTTACCAACTCAAAGGGAAAAGGGGAGATCTGGAAAGATAAGGAACATTCTGTTGAAAATGTGTTAGTTGTGTAACGTATTAAAATGTATAAACATACACAAAAAGGACCCACAAATCAGAACCCATAATTGACAAAGTGAATTTTAACATTTCAACCACAATTTCAATGTTTCAAATGTTCAAATGTTCAAATTTTCACTACTATGTATGGCAAGCATTGCTTCTAGTTTATATTTTTCTGTCTCCTCTTTCTCATGCGTCATTGCCCCTACCTGTCATCATCTTTTCTGTTAGTTAATTTACATTTTCCTAGTGCATTTGAGTCCTGCTTTTAGTTATTTTTTAATTATTGCTTGACGTTTGAATGTGTATTTTGGTTTGTGTTGGTGAGTGTTGTAAATGATTGTCCATGGAATTAAACATGGAATAATTATTGCCCCTCTCTTTTAAATTGTCAAAAAGTTGTCACTAGTGGAATCTTTCACTAGTCGAGTCTTTCTAGTCCCTCGAACCCTGACAGAAACCAGGACAGAATTATGTTTAGGCCCAACTCTTGTCTAGGCCCTGCTTCAGTCTTGTACTTGGGTCAAGCTCAGCCAGTGGTCCAGCCAGGGTAGCTGCCATCCTCTGTGGTCAAGCTGGGGATCTAGCCTTAATCTGTGGTCAAGCTTTCTCCAGGGCTCCTGTCGCCTTTGCCAGTCTTAGCTTTTACAGAGGCCTGTCCTGAGTTCCTAGCCTTTCCAGAGGCCTGCCTCAAGTCCCTAGTATTTCCCGAGGGACATTCTTATTCCCTAGCCTATCTAGAAGCATGTCACGTGTTCTTGGTCTGCAAGATATAGGTAATTGCCTAGGGTGGCAAGTGCTGAGGGGGCACACACCCTGGTGCTCTGTGCGCATAGAAACACAGACACGGTTGCACACTCATCTGTGTTTTTTGTTTGTGCCTTGTTGACCCGATTGCTTGCATTTTATATGTTCACTATCGACTTTCTGAGCTATTTAGTTGTTAGTAGAGCATTTTGCGTCTTATAGACTTCATCATGTTTTTGGTTAGTTGGCTCATTATTATTTGTACACCATAGAGACAAATACACGAAGGCTTTCCTTTATTAACTTCACCAGATTGGGAGTGGGTCTCACCCTCTATTTATTAGATAGAATGTATATTTATGCACTATAGTTGTTCACGTTATTATTGATTGCTTTGTTTTGGCACCACTCATAGTTCCCTTTTACATTTGGCATATTGTTTTCCTGTTGTAAATAAATCCTTGCACTTTAGTTCAATTGGTTTGTCTTTCGTTGTGAATTCCCGCAGTAGTTTTGGGTGTGCTCTTTTGTTATGGCTCTTGTCTACATGACCATTTATGTTACGTCCCTTTTAGAGTAGCTTAGTAAATAATAGCGTTATGTAGGTATCGCAGTATGGCCACATTGCTTAATCATCATGCAAATAATTTTTTTAGTAAATAATGACGCTATATTTTGGTCATTAATGAGGTTACCACTAAATAGTTTACATTCCAATGCCCCTATCCTAGTGCAGCTGCATAGTCGAGCAGCAAACAGCAGAAACTACAGTTTTTAACCATCTTGATTATAAAATAGTCAGTAGCTAGTAACCATCAATTGTTACTATCTTTGTAGCTAACTTAGCGCTCTCTCATCCTTAAGTAGCACAAAGCGTGGTTTTGCCTAGGGCAGCGGATGAGCCAGAACCGCTACTGCCCCAGCCTATAGCCCCCCAGTCTCTCCAGAGTCCCAGTTCCCACTCACATCCCCATGCATCTGTAGGAGCGCATAAAGTTTTCATACAGTATTTATAAGTTTCCCATCTATTTCGATATGCATCGTCTGGTTTCCTGTTGGTTAACTGGTTTGTACTAAGTGTATATAAGTCTACTTTGATAGCAAGCAAATTGCCAAACAAAGACCCAGGTGAAATCAATAATCAAAATTAGACAGGTGAAAGTAAGAAGCACAATGAGGAGCACTTGTTGTGCTCCCCAGGTTACTCTTGTGCACCCTGCCCGGGGTGCATAAACCACGCACGTCTAATGGCTATACTTATTTATATCCAAACTCCAATTAGGGGTAGCAAGCATCTACTGCTCACACCTAATAAAAGAGGAAGAGATGGATTGGGAAGATCTAGTTAAAAAGTCAGATCAACTAATAACAACTAATGTGTGCATGCCAAAACCATTTGGCTGGTACTCATTTGATATAGTGCTACAAATCATTTACCCATGACTGTTTAATATAGTAATATAACAAATAACATAATGCATCTGCCTTTGCCATTAGAGAGGATAATGCACCTGTTCAAGTCTGACAATGGCAATCTCCCTTTCCAGGTTCTGCAGTTTCCTTTCTTTAGCTAATTCATAGTAGACCTTTTCGGTGCAAAAAATTGCCCTTTTAACCAGCCCGGGGCTTTGACTGGCAGGGCTCTCGTCGGGGATCAGCTTCTTGAACCTAGTACCTGCAAACAGTCCATAATTATTAACTGAATATATGATTTATTATACAGTATGTCTACTATATAGATATTGTTAGGAAGGCTTAAAATCTTACATGGTGCCAGTTCATCAAAGCTTGACCGAGCATCAGGGTGTCTCAACAGAGATTTAGGAGTAAAAATAATCAACTGCAACATGAAAGAAAGTTAAGCTTAAAGTGAATAACATTTTACACCATATCAAACATTTTACCTTCATATCATATCTTCATTGACTGCTTATGAAAACTATTGATAGAGATATATTTTAGGTAATTTTTTAATCTACAAACTTGCAGTTGCGTTGTTTCCTGAGCCGTTACTAGCATTGGGGATAACAAATATTTCTTCCACTAACAAATAAATAAACCCCTGGGTGCTTAACCATGCAAGTCCATAATTTCTACCACAGAAAACAAACAATATTATCCCCCATTGACCACCTCTCTAATTTGTTCAGGAAGACATTTTCTCATGCTCCATAAAGCATTGAATTTATCTGCAACATGGGATCAGTTAAGGCAATTAGTGCAGATGTACAGATGTACTATAAAAGACAGAAAAGAGAACACACAAAATTGCACTAAAAACTCAACAAAAGTGTATAAAAACTTTGAACAATTGCAACTTAAAAGAGTATCATTACCTGTGTAATCTTACAAATTGTCTAGAATTTTAAGAATCCAAATAAATTGCATAACAGCTGGGGTTTGACATGTTTATACAATTATTGATGAAACTGAGCATTAATGGCCTCCTTTTTGAATTGGAACAATTTGTGACCGAGAGATTTTGTTCTTACATGAAGGCAACAGAAAAAAGGCTGCCACAGTCATTGTAAATAATTGTTCGCTGTTCCTACCGGCTTCCTGAATGGCAGAAGGATTTGCCTCCTCAGCACATGGCAGTAGTTAGCAGGTGTGGAGACGTTGACCACAATCCAGTTACAGTCATTAAGTTGCTGGACCTCAAAATCTCTGTTAAATTCCTGCAGATACAGTGTTCAATAAATTCCTCCTTTAAATCTTGATAAATCAAACATATCCGAAAGACTGGGAGTTCTGTTGATTGCAGTAATGGTTATCTTTTTCTCAGCACAGTTAACAAACACATCAATTGACTCTCTCTTTCTCTCACAAAGACACATGCACAAGCACTGAAACCTTTTATTCCTCCTGATGCTGTCTCTAATATTTGGATCAATAGCTCATTAGGAGATGAGTTCAGCGCCTTGGTTATGATAATGCAGGTTGTTGATAGAGAAAACACTCCCCTAGCACTCCTCTCTCACTGTGGGGTTGGAGCTCTAGCTGACCCTTGGGACCAGACTACGTTTTAAGAATTAAAGGCTCCCAATCCCTAATGAAGAGGGTCTATCAGCTATATAACCAAATCGGCCATCAGGGGAATCACTGGAGTGCTTAATAGGCCAGAAGGGCCATTAGGAACTGCAGTGATTAGATACTGCACAGTTAATCTGAGTTAGCGTTTTCATGTGCCTAAATGTAAAAATCACGGACCTTCATATCTTGACATTACATGACCATATTGCAAAAATACAAACTGATCAACTGTTTGTAACTGTTGACTCATGGGAAGGGAACGCACAGGGAAGCAATCCGGGTCACCTTTACTCATCTGGAGGAAACGCTCAGGACGGGCGGAGGAATGTTCTGGACCCTGAGGAGGGGATGAGGGAGAGAGGAAAACATCAAAAATGGAAGGTATCATTGGACAGATTGTTCTGTGAATACCAATCGATGTCCTTACCATTCCCTCCATGCCATGAGGCAGTAGCAGGACAATGCCATTGTTGCGGTACCACTTTGTCTGACCTGGACTGATGAACTGGTCGATGATACACTGGGCTGTGTTGTGGAAATCTCCAAACTGGGCCTCCCATAGCACTAAAACATTAGGGCTAGCCATGGCAAAGCCCAACTCAAAGCCTACAGAAATTACACCAACCACACCCACATGATCATTAGTAAATATCTTCATACGATCACTACATTTTTATACTAGATTTCAATGTTATAAAATTACAATCCCGGCAGCCTGTGTGTAAACCTTACTGGTGGAGAAATGAAAAGCAGACAAAATTTTTGTGTTGAAAAACTAGCTGCATTTCTTCTCTGGCAATCTCACCCAGCACTCCAAACTCAGACAAATAGCTGTTGCAGACAGTGTAGGGAGCCTGGTTGAACCACAGTTTGTTCATAGGAACACAGAAACGCTTGTCCACTTCCTGGTCATGGAGGACATGGTGACGATGACTGCAAGGACAAGGAGCTATGTGTGTCAGGGGTTTAAGGTAAACAAACAGTCCCTCCCCCCATCTTTATTTTTGTATTAATGTACTTGTATATTTACAAAAAAAAAGGCATTATAAAAAGAAACATTTTATATTCTCAGCAAGACATTTGATTTGAAAAGAAGAAAGCCAAAAGGAATGTTTCATGAAAACCACAAAAAGGTATCAGCAAATAAAAAAAATAAAAAATTTAATTGTAAAAAAAAATGAAGCGTATGACTCAGCATCAACAAGTCTTTTTAATGAACCAACATATTTTAGGACACCATGTCATATGTGGTACAAACCAGAAGATTACTGGGGTAAGGGTGACTTTTCTAAGTATAATCAGCAGCAAGAAACACACACACATTCACACAGCAGCCTAACTTCCAACGTGCTCAGTCAGTCGGTAGAGGCTCATGCTCTCACTTCTCATCTTGTGTCAGTGTATGTGGACTGAAGCCAACCAGAGCTGATGGGAGCAAAGACCAAGGGTTTAACAAGCTCCACCATTCCACTCACTACCAATGAAATCTCAGCTATCAAACCCAGCACTGTTTGACAATCATCTATAAATTCATTCAACATCACTCCAATGGGGACTTCTATACTCTCACAGACATCCACACCCACCCTGATATGTTCATGTAAGTAATAATAAAACTCATGATGTTCTATACTATGGATATATTTGTGTCATAGTACTTCAAACGTTAATTACATATAGGTTTCATTTAAAAAGGCCACTCCAAGCAGCTTATTTTGAAAAGGTGTTTGCTCTGTGTTTTAAGAAATATCTAGAGTGGGTTAAAAACAGCAAAGCAGATTCATTGTTTTGATTGAACCTTTCTCTACATATGCAGAATATCAGCCTGAAGAACAATACTGTTCAAAAGGCCATTGATGAACTAAAAATATACAGCCCATGTACATTCTATGTCTTTCTGTCCGTCCGTCTGTCTGTATTCACATACACACACTTATTTCCCCTGCCTGTGGACTCCATTAGTCAGTGAGAGGGCCATTCAGCAGAATCGGCACGCCCACCAAATACAGACGACTGCTTCCATTACTCTCCACCATTGCTGCGTTCTACAGTAGTGTGAACGGGCCCAGCCAGCTGGAACAAACCGATATGTTCAATCTCGTCACAGGAAAAAAATATGAAACTACCGGCGGAAAATGGACAAAAGGAAAGAGAAGAGGGAGAACAAGTAAATGAGCAAAGGGACAAAGAGAAGGGTGTAGTCCAGGGACAGAAAGGAAAATATGAAACTGAAGCCAATGTGCATTTAATTTACACCCTGGAGATGACAGACGAAGCAAATAAACCACCAAGTCGAAACATAGAGAGAAACAAACGTCGGTCTTGTTAGTGTGATATATGGTGAGTGTGTTAAGTGAGTTTGTGGTGTTAGCTGGCTGGCTTGGTGTGTGGAGGACAACTGATGGGAGGACAACCGAAACAGAAAGAGAAGGGAGGGAGGGAGCATAAATGAGGGGGGCACAGGAAAGTGTCAAAGAAGGTAAGAGGGAAAGTGGCTTTTGTTTACTTAGAATCTATCCCTATCTACGTTGTAGATATTTGGCATACTAGAATCTTTTTTCTAAAACATCAACAGGAGCATTACCGTGACAACGCCATGTGGGCATCACTACAGTCCCAAGGGATTGTGGAGTTGACATCATGTCCCCCCCCTCTCTCCCTCTCTCTCTCTCTATGACATCTACTTTTACTGTGTTGAACAAATGTGTGTGTGTTTTAACTCTTTCTTTACCTGAAAGTTCCCCTCTCTACATCTTGTCCACTGAGGCGGATATGGATGCCATCTTTAAGCAAGGAGCCAAATGCCATGTATTCTCCCAGCGCCCAGTCTATTTGTCGTTTCTTTACCAGGTCAGCCCGACTGCGCAGTATGCGAGACACACCTAGAACAGACAGACATACATACATACAGACGCACGCACACGCACACGCACACACACGCACACGCACATAACAAACAAAACAAAACATGATAGAGCTGCAGGAAGGGTCATCTTTATGAACGGGGACATTTTGGAGATTCAAAAGTGAAAGAGAAAGTAAAAGCTATACCTTGAAATGAAGAAAATAAAAACCAATGAGCCTACCTATTGAATTATATATAAAACATGTATGGCAGCCTGAATGGTTACACTAAGTGTCCCACCAGCTGGGAAGAACCAATTCTGCTAACAGTTGTTCACAGGTGAATTGTTTTATTGACTCTCAGTAGAATTGAGAGTAAAAGTGCGTTTAAATAATGTAGAAAATAGAGTGCATGTGTCACTGCTAATTGGTCTTTGTTCACTGTTGAGATTGCCAAACTGGATATTCTGAAAAGCTAATGGCATTTTGTTATTTAGGTATAATGCAACCCATACAGTTAAGAAGGAACTGTGGATATACAGTAAATATCATCACATTACCATCGTCATCACCTCCACCCCTTTTTATTTTCCTGTCCATTGTGGAAGATTGAACCAGACTCACCAGGGTGAATCTTGAAGTCTTCTATGGGGACAGAGCTGGCATTCCCACCAATGTGCTGGAGGATCTCCTCATCCATTCCTGTAGGGGGACAAGTCATGCTCTTGGGCTCTCCCTCAGCTGTGAAAAAATCTGTGGGAAAAAGGAAAATGAACCTACTTGGAGCCAACAGTTAAAGTTGCAAATGGCTAATTTAGCTGGCAAGAAATCTAATAGCAGCCATTATTCCAACATGTTGAGCTACACAGAATCAATACACCGTTATCACGTTCACATACCTGGCCAGGGCGAATCTAGCCATTGGCTAATGCGTAGGATCTTTTCATCCTTGGACCTGGTGTAAGCCTCCTCACAGATCTTATCATATTTGGCCACTTCTTCCTGAAAAGCATCCACAAATCAAACCCACCCTACTACGCTGAAAAACTAATTTTCAAATCTCGTTACTAAAACTGAAAATGCACATTTTTCAAAACTTTAAAACCTTTACTTCAATTGCTAAACATAAATCTAAGATAATTGGTTCATTGAACATAAATCATCAGTTCAAAAAGACACAGCATAACATCAAAGTACTGCCATTACAAATGCAATTCATACATTACATTTGATTTGACTGTCCATTCATTTCATAGAATGAACCTAACAATGAATAAAACTACTCAAAATTATAACTAAGTGTTACATTACTCTTAATGCATAGCTTTATAAACATTGACAAACAATATTCCATGTTTAGATCATGACATTTCCAGGTTAAAGAGATCCAAAAAACATGGAACATGATCCACATTAGCTCTGGTTGTAATATTTTATTTTAGTTTGTATGGTCCTATGTACCACTGTCTACATGTTTGACAGTATGTACATGCAGGCCCTTGTCATTGCTTTTGCAATATTGACAACCAGTTACTGATAATTGATTTTACATTGTGGTATGAGTACACAAATACTACTGTAGTATTCACCAACAACATAGCAACAACCTTGGAGCATGCAGGTTATGCAAGTCACAATAGAGGTCGAAGTGAGACCAGGAAGAGGAGGCTGAGCAGGAGGCAGAGGACATCGTGGTGAAAGGAATGGCTGTACCCCTTCTGAGAGGTGTCTGTGGGCCTCCATTACGAGGTGGTGCGTAGGAATGGGGTAGAGATCAAGGTTTTGTATTTTAAGACAGTCGGTTGAGCAGCATGTTTTTGTTTGAATTTGTTTGTTTTGAACTAAGTTTTATTTCATACAATAAACACATTTCTCACTTTATTCAATGATTCCATTGTTTTTCTCTATTACTCCTTTTACAGAAAAGCATTTCCAACCATACAGAAACATGTATCCAGTATTTTATACTTCAATATTATATGATTGTACAAACAACTAAACAGTGAAACTATCGGTATGTTGTGTGCAGTGTTGGGACTAAAGCCTGCTTTATACTTCTGCGAAGGAGCACGTAAACGTCTCTGTGTAGCTTCGCAGAGAAGGGGTTTCAGGGAAAGCGTAGCTCACCGAGGCCTGCCGACGTGTTGACAGGGAGTCTTCCCAAATCCTAACAGCGCGTTGCGCGAAGCGTCTTCTCAGTGCAACATTTGCTGATTGGTTGAGAAGGGTAAGAAGCAACAATATTCTGTGGTATTTTGGCTGTACCCAAAACAAATGAAAACACAGATGACACAATGAAATGGAGCAGATAGGCTGATTTTCAATAGCCTTCGAATTATATTAGTGGTTTTCTATGCACTTAGCTTGTACATATAGGATATGTTACAACTGTTTTCTATATTGCTTGATAAGTACAGCACTTTGGTCAGCTCTGCTTGTTTTAATTGTGCTCTATAAATAAACTTGATTTGATATAAGAAAATATGAGCAGTGAGCAACCTTCGGTCTCTTTGTTTATACTTTGCGGGACATGAATAGGAGTTTCCGTGTCTGTGCTTCTTCTACGATTTTCTGTACATTCTGGATTACTGAATGTGACATTACAACCTAGTGGACCCGTTAAACTTACGTTGAAGTATATAGGCAAACTACTGTGCGAACGTAAGCGCCAAATGAACGTTTACATTCGCTGACGTGCTCACGCTCACAATCACACTTGCTAAGACTAGCAGAGTAGCAGTCACATGAAAAGTGAAAGACTCAAAAGACAGGACAGGAAACAGAAATGAGTAGTTCACCCCTCAACTGGGCCTGAGTTGTTCGTAAAATTTTCATGTGACCGCCACATAGGCTCAGTATAGGAAAGAGAAAAGAGTAGTTCACCCCTGAACTGGGTCTTCTGGCCTGAGTCGTTTGTTCACAGGTCACGTGATAGCTGCATAGGCATGAGAGATCAGGAAACATAAATTAGTAGTTCACCCTTAGGGTCTGAGTCTTTCATTCACTTGTAATGTGACTGCGTCATGCTTAAATTATGACTAAGTTCATAAGTGATCGTTATCTCCTCCCCTCTGTGTACGAAAAGACTCGAAAAAAGAGTAGTTCATTTTACTGAACGACAGTTAAAGAACCAAGTCATGAAAATTAACCGATCTTCCCATCACTACTGGCCACCCGCACTGCCTGGTCCCTGATGGTGGAAACGCAGCCGCATTTTCTAGTGGAAATACATTTCTATTTATGTGATCCATCCTCAGATGCAGCACATAGTGTTACCGGAAAGTCATATTATTATTATTATTATTATGTGATGCATCGTCAGATGCAACACATATTGTTACCCGAAAGTCATATTATTATTATTATGTGATGCATCGTCAGATGCAACA
>JAVQIZ010157044.1:0-11658 GCA_036023535.2 Galaxias brevipinnis | reverse complement strand
GTGTGTATGAAGCACATTTAGCCAGCACACTAGCCTGGGTCCATGATTGGCCAATAAGATTGACTTAGATTTTCTACGTAACAAATGGCTGCGATTCAGAACAGCTTGTAAAACAGGGTTGATGTGTTGTCAGAGATCAACTTGAGAAAATGCACAAGGCACAGATTTCTCTTTTTCTTGTTGTTGGTACAATTCCTCTGAGTGATAAAACAATGCTAGACAAAGAAATATTTAAAATCTTACATTATGGTCCCTTTAAAGAAATTATTCTGTGACTCAATTTCCAACTGCAACATTGTAACACCATGTAAGGTTAGAGCTAATGTTGGCTATCTAGTTGCTAGCTAATGTTAAATGGTTAGCCCCCAACTTGCTGTTACAACTGGCTCGCTAGCTAGCTAAAGTTAGCTAGCTAACACTTTTCAACTAGCCCCACTAACATGCAAGCACCCTAGCAGCACGTTAGTAGTGAATAGTAGTTAGCTAATGGGTCCATCAAACTGCTTTGGCTTTCTATTTTGTGGGCTCCCCTCAGGTTATACGATACCCCGTGGCGCGTGATCCCTTGAACCTCTGGAAATACTCTTTGTTCTATCTGGTACCAACAGTCCTGTATAGTGCCACTATTGGTGGACTGGTGCTATTAAGAACACTTTAAGATGCTATGTAGAACTGTATTTGTTTATTTGATGATTCTAAAAAGCATCCATAAAATATAAGGATACCATTACCATTAACTATAAATGCTACATAATAAATATGGTTCCACATGGAACCCCTTAGAGGTTCCCTGTGCAACTGGTTCTATATGGAATCTTGAATGGTTCCTTGAAGAAATGGTTCTACATAGAACCATTAAATAACCATTCAGTGCTTTAAAAGGTTCTACAAACACTAGTTGTTCTATGTAGAGCCATTAGGCATTCTAAAGAACCCCTGAAGAACCAGTACTATTTTTTAGAGTATACCTCAAACAATATAGGCAACAATTGCTGCAAACGAGACTAGTCTGCAGTCTACCCTAAGTAAATAAATTAATAACGTAACAAAAACAAAGATTTACTAGAGGGATGGAAAAAAAATGTACATGCACTATGAGTCCAATCAAAACTTGGGCTATGTAGGCCTATGCACTAAACTTTCACTGACATGCTCTTCAGTGACCTATGAAATACGCAGCAAAATCTACAATGGCACCGACATTATGCAAAAATCATTACTGAAAGGCGCAGGAAACTGTCGGACGTCGGCCAACCCCTAGTGACAGCGCGGATATCGAAGGACCCCATTCATTGGGAGAGATGGTGTCGGGAGTATAGGGGAGGAGAATATGGGGCACATCTGCAACGGTCTCATAGCCCTATGATCTTTGAGCTGGCACAGACTGTTGTGTCCATTCACAAATCCTTCTCTGTGCGTCACCTTTTGTTGCCGTGCTTTCCATGTAGTGAGTATTCGTGACGTCTGAGAAAATCCAACGGAAAAAAGGTTAGAAACAAGGACATGCACATGCGCACCAGTGATTTAGGCATATATTTCGATATGAAGCAAATTCACGTATAGGCCTACTGTACACCTGAAATTAAGCATATCTTCTATCAAGTTCAGTGGTAAAACTATCCAAATTAAAACATAAAATAGTTTGGATTTTTAAAAGCAGTGGCATGTTCCACTGTGTTATCTTTTCGATCCATTTTTATTTGTGGCTGGAAGCTATTTAGGCGACTGGATTGGCGCAATTAGCCTATAATAATAGTAATATTCTAATAATACCAAGTTGAAAGGCCTATCTCAGAAAATGTCAATTAAAACCTTTTAGCAAAATTTGACAATATATGCGCACTTGCTGTTTGTGCACATACTTCATGCCCACCTGAAGACAACTTTTTAATTCAAATATAGATTTAATTTTTCAGCCGTGCATCTTTTCGAATATCTGGTGCCTGACCTAAATTTAGTAGACCTACTTTGGGAAAATAAACTGGAAAATAAATTTAGGAATATAGCATAAGTAAGTAAAAACTACATTTTGAAATCGTTTTAATTCTGGTGTAGTTTGGCGCCATTGATTTGGATATGGTGAGTCAGAAGACATCCTGCGAATATAGACGGCCGTGTTTATTTTGCTCATTTGGTTTATTTATGTCTTTTGCTTAAGGCTCGAGAAGGCTAATATTGGCGTTTTAAATTAAAATGTATATCTTGATTCAAATTAATATATTATTTGATTAGCTATTTAACAAATATGGCAAAGTATGTTGTCAATGCTGCAAAAAATTTTGGGGGGTAAATTGAGCACTTAAATGGCCAACAGTTGTATTTTCAGTTCAAGCGCTATGTATTTCTGCGTCAGATCATCATAGCCTCTTATTATTCTATGGGCTAAAATAAAATAGGATAGCGGTCTTGGAATAGACCTTCAATACTATGTAGGGTTACAACATAGTTGGCTATAGCCTACATCACAAGCATTCAATACAAACATACGAAAAAACAAGAAAAGATATGCCAGACTCTATGAGCCCTTACAGCTGAATGGAGAGACCGAAAAAAAATCTGAAAACCAAAAACAGTACTCAAGTAGCCAATAACACTTGCCACAAAACCAAAACCATGGTAAAAACCGTAGATTATATAATTAGTTCTAAATATGGGCTATGCAGAATATGAGTCACTTGATTTACAGTAGCATACTCTTTTTAATTTAGACCTTCAATACACCCACCTGGAGCACATTGGGTTACAAAATAAACAAAACATATCACATAGAAAAAAAACTTAATTTGTGGGATATTTCAGCCTGGACTTGAAATAGTGTAATTTCCTACTTATTTTGTCCGTATTTTTTGCTGTATCTGACAGAGCGATTTGGAGAGGTTAGAGGCCATGCTCAGGCGTGCAGCTTGCCTGCACCGTCATTGTCTGCTACTCATTAAACGTTTAAAATAAGCTGGGCATCGCTCAACAATCACACCATGAGAGTGACCAGTCTACACATTTCATAGATAGTGTTGTAACTGACAGAAATGCTATTCCACCATGTAGGAATGGTAACACAATTGTGCGACAAAGACAATTACTTCCATATGCTGAAATGTGTCGATTGGCAAGAAATAGTGAAACTACAGTAGTCTATATATTACTTTTTTGGTCTAAAGTCTTATTGGAAAATGTGTAATTTGTGACATATACGTTCATGGATCATATCAGTTATGGGGGTAATGTCTACAGGTATAGCCTGATGACGCTGTAGCTAACGCAAAAGGCTGGAATGGTAAATGCCCAAACACATAAAATATGACAATGGCAGTTTAGGGGTTAATTCTTGACTACTGCAGGAGTTATCTTTTTACATTTATTTAGAACCATGAACATTGATTACTGGTAAAAGAAATAGAGGCTATACGCCATATTAAGATATAGCACATAGAATCAAATAGAATAGGCCTATTTGAAGAACAGAAGGCTCGAAATGATTAGCCATGCATCAAATAATGTGGTCTGAGAAAATCTAAACTATAGTTGGAAAAACTGTCGAAAGTATCCCCACTCACCACTGGGCTTGATACTTTGTTGAATGACGAAAACGTCGCTTTTTATGGCCAGAGCCTGTACTTGACCTATTGCGATAATAATTGTGATTAAAAATAGGCCTGCGTGTTGGCCAGTAGGCCTACACTTCGTAAGTTTTGTCTTTGGCGCGATTATATCATGTGCAAGGCCAACACAACAGTTTGTTTGCATCATGATTTCTTTTAAAGAGATATAACCTATTCTTGTTGGACATGAGGGCAAGACAGTAGCATATCGACAGATTTAACACACTTCAAATCATTATTGAGGGAATGGACACAATATTTTAGATGAAACGCTGCATTGCATGCTACAATGTACTGTATTGTGAAATGAAGGTATGACTTGTAAATAATTTCAAATCAAATTTGTGCAGTCGAAAGTGTTGCATGTGACAGTGGCAAGAGTAATCTCCTTAATGTTTCATATTAACAACAAATCAAATGAATATAGGGAAAAAAGATTAGTGAAAATTTTACTTTTTAGTTGATTTAGAATCCTGTATCAGGGCGAGGCTTATCCACAAATGGTCCAATCTATATTTTTAAATTTTCTTACAAGCTATTAAAGTGTTTTATTTGTCATTCATTTTCAAAGCAAATGTGTTATATATTCGTAATATACTGACCATGCATTGCAATAATTCATGTTAATTACCAAATGTAGGCCTATATGTCAGCCTTATGGTGTTAAATGGGTTATATGCTTCCTTCCTTATGAATGCTTAATGTACGTGGTTCTTGCAGGTTACAAGCTTAAAATCATAATTTCAAAAGTCCTGTGAAGAAAAAGGTTTCTTAAATAATTTCTTACATTTTATTTCATGAGCTTTTCCCTTCAAGAAAGGTTTCCCCGTAATCGTGGTTGGAAGTGGATACTCGCTGTCACTGTCATGTGGTGAGATTTCGTTCATTCTATTGGTGGAAGGCACGTGTCTAAGATAACGTTCGCAACGTCACTCGGGGGCTCGTACAGAAAATAAGAACAAAACTCAAGAGTGAGTGGATCTCAGGATCAGTTTGAAGGTTCTTTATTTACCCATAGTTTAGACATAGAGAATGTATTGTCGAGTGCACTAAAAACGGATAGCACGAAATTGGATGTCCAATTGCCAAATGTTAGGACTAGTTTTTAGCGCAACAACAATTAGGCACGTTTTTGGGAGCAATTGGAATATATGATTTAAACTATGTTTTTATCAGAGGACACTATTGCAAAGGTTTGCATAGTGTCCAGTCCAGAACTACTCACAAATCTTTGAGTTTTTCCATTGATTTTCCTTAATTAGAAAATATACATATTTTATTGCCGTGGATTGCAAGAAGTTTAGTGCGCGGAGAGTCATAAAGGGGTTAAATATAGAAAAGGTGTAGAAGTATGGAAGAAAATGATCATAGCAGCAGCGATGTGGAGCGTCAAGGATCGGCAGATGAGTCAAACAGAGCCATCCTTCCCATACAAGAGCCTGGAAATCTGCAAATCCCCCATCGAGTCACCAATTTCTTCATCGATAATATCTTACGACCGGATTTCGGGCGAAAAAAAGAGGGAAACACAAACCTTGATGAAAATAGCCTGGCTGCAACAGAGAATCACAGCCCCGATACACCAAGAGCAGATCAAGTGGGGAGTATTGTGCCAGCGGAGGGAACATCTACTCCTCATACAGTTACCGGTGCAAAGAAGCCTGCAGAAGAGCCTCTGAAGCCCCGCGGTGAAAATGGAGATCAGTGCCTAAGCTCGGACTCGGATAGTTCTCAAACCAGCTCCAACCATGCAGCCAAGAAGCCTATGCTCTGGCCAGCATGGGTATATTGCACCAGATACTCAGACAGGCCTTCATCAGGTAGGCAATGATGCATTTACTATTTCTATAGTAACCTGAAATACCCCGTAACAGTGACCCCAAATGCCTTGACCGAATTATGTGAAAGGTTACAAGACGAAGTGAGGGCAAATATTTTTTGCGCGATGGAACATTAACTGCGGGATATTGTAAAATAACAAATAACAAAAAGTAAAATTTTTGCTTACTTTTAAGTATTATGATTATGAGAGAAATATGCACGGGTGAGCAAGCAAAACACAAAACTAGCCTACACCAAGGTCCTTACAAAAACAATTAAAACCAGACAATTAACACAAATGAATGAATTGATACCTTAAAGTTTGCATGGATCCATATTGTATATTAACAAAATAAATTTGTGCATAATTCTGTCGTAATTGGTTGGTGCCAAATAAATATTTAGATAAGACCTAAAAACTATCAATTCTAAAAAAAATGTAAGCAATAGGCTATATGCCTCTATCTTTACCAAACATAAACATTTAAACACCTTATGGGGCTTTCACGAGGCTGCGAGTGAACAATGGCGCGCATAATGCAAAAACGTAGTTATAGTATATCATCAAAATAGTCGGTCAGTCTCCAAAAACTTATCTTCACTTTGAATATAGATTTTGTTTGAAAGTTATAAAATTGTATTGAGGAAGCATTAGGCATAAGTATGCATATGTTTTAACAATTGAGGACCCATTCTCTTGAATAGCCCATAAACAAACGAACGATTCTTTACCGTTTTTAACTTTCCATCACAACAGCATATTCAAAAATATTTTCCACCTGAGTGTATAAATTGTCGAGTACAAAATGTTCTCATGCATTATGTAATCCTGAAACATTAGTGGTGTAGGATCTTCGCTATATACCCCGCATTTTCTAGTCATCAGACTATTCACGACCAATGTGCCTATATTCTAGTTGTAAAAACCTGAAAATTAATTTACACAAATCATAAATTGGCAATGCTTTCGATAAGAATGGTCTGACAAAATAGGCAATAGGCCTACAAAATGCCTTATATTTCAAGAGTCAACTATTTTGAAACTTTGATCAACAGCAATTACCATAATAATATATTGACTAAACGCATAGGCTACATTATGTGACTAAGCCAACTCAACCCAACTTTTTCCAACCTGCGTGTGCTCGTGTGCCCTGGTGAATGTTTGTTTGTTTGTGTTTGTGTGTGTGTGTGTGTGTGTGTGTGTGTGTGTGTTTTTGTGTGTGTGTGTTTGCGCGCACGTTTGTCTAAGAATAAGGGAGTGAGTGTGTATTGGACTGAGAAAATGATGTGAGATAGAGAGAGGAGGGAGAGAGAGAGAGAGAGGGAGAGGGAGAGAGAGAGAGAGAGAGAGAGAGAGAGAGAGAGCTACTGTACGGCGGAATCCATCTTGTGCGCCGCCGCCTCCCACTCACAGGTAAATATTTCACGTCCCGCCACATCCGACACGTCTTTGAAATGCAAACAGGGAGCCCCAACCCAGACTCATCCCAGGGCTTCTGCCAAGCAGCCCAGCCAGGAGAGACCCATCTCCAAACAACGCTCTACTTAGCACATGGCAGGGAGAGAGAGAGAGAGAGAGAGAGACAGAGAGAGAGAGAGAGAGAGAGAGAGAGAGAGAGAGCAGGCCCTCAGGGGCTCAGATAGGGTGGGAAAGGGAGATGGCTCTCCCCAATACGGCCTATCACTGGGCGTCTCCAAGGCGACGGGGGCCGCTCACTGTACGTCACCCTAGAATCGACACCAAAGCAAAATGTTTTGCAGCAGTGCAGTATTTATCAACCGGCAAACCCCTCTTCTTTCCCTGTCTCTTTCATTCTCTCTCGCTCTCCCTCACACACACACTCACACACACACAAGCACAGGCTGCCGTCTCCGCCAATACACAGGGAGCTAATGGGGAGCCGGGGAGCTATTCTGAGCTGGTCTGAGCTGTTGGGGGGAGGGGGGGGGGGAGGGTTCTGGCAGTGTTGTTGTGGAGGATTAGCAGCCGCAACCAGGCTGGCCCCGGTTCACCCCTGGCCTCTCCGGGGGCGCTCCGCTAAGTTACCCAGGGCGAGCCTAGTCCTCCATCCCTTTCCTTGTAACGGGACGCCTGGGTGAGGGCCCCCCCCCCCCAGTTGCCCTGGGAGGGCCCATGTGCCATCCAAAGAGGTAGACCAGCCACGACGGGGGGACGACACCACCAAGTGACGGGGCAGGAGACAAGAGGGTGGAGCTTAAAACTGCAAAGATAGAGGGGGTTGGGGGGGGCGCTTTGAATGACGTTAACAGACGGAAGACTTGGAGGAAGGTGTGGGAGCCGCGCACAAAAGAAAGAAGGTTGGAAACGAAAAAGAAATATGTGGTGGGATCCAAACAAAGGGCCCTTTTTTTAAGTGAGCCTTTCATGAGCCACAGTCAGATAGTGAACGGGCACGGAATGCCATTACAATGGAGCTAACAACAGACGCTTCATAGAGGAAGAGGGTTGTGGAGGGGGGCTGGGTGGGGGGGGGGGGGCCTCCCACGTCAGAGTGCGTCACAAGCCCACATGAGGGTGCCTGGGCGGGGCGGTGGGGTTCCTGAGAAGGCCAGGCGCCCACGTTCAGCATGCAGTCCTCCTGCTGGGTTGTGGGCCACCGGCAGTGGACAACGGTCCTTTAACACGCGGCCGAGCCCCTGTCGGGAGAGAGAGAGGCGCTCGCCGCGCTACGGCCCGGCTCTGGCATTGCTGGAGGACACATACGCTAGTAGGCTCTCCCGGCCGGAGACACACACACCAATACACCCCCCTGCCCCCGTCCCCGTCCCCACCACCCCCCGTCCCCCTTGTCAAAGGCCATGCTGACACCTTTCCACAAAGTGTCACACTGCCTCTGTTTTTTTCTTTATTCTTTAATTCACACCTTGTTTTTTGCGCACGTCTAGCCCTCCCTCTGTTGTCAGCCATTCAACCGCTTCCCTCCCTCCCTTTATATCCCTCCCTCCCTTTATGCTTGGAAGATGTCTTCGACGGTGAGACTGGGGGATCCATTGGGAGGAAAACCGGTAGAAAACACCACTTCCCACCAGCCCTCCCCTCACAGAACAGCCTCGTCCTCCCCAGACCTTCAGGCCGGCTCACCTCATTGGACCTGTGGAGGGGTTGATGATATGACCCAAGGAGGGCTACACTCCTAGGGGGGTTCAGTCCATTCAGCGTCCTCATCCCACACTGGACCCTGGGGGGGGGGGGGGTTCTTCAGATGCCGGGTAGAAATCCCGGAGTGGGGCTGACCGAGGGGTAACCCTGTTAACGAGGTAACCCCGCCGAGCTAAAGAGCCGGCATGAAGCCGTTCTTGGGCAGGCTGAGACGACGGAGTATCCCTCACTGTGGTGGGTGCTCTCCCTGGCAGGCCTGGGATCTGTCTCAGAAGATTGATATGATAATGGCTCAGCGGGGGAAGCACACGCACGCACACACAGACACACACACACACACACACACACACACACACAAACACACACACAAAGAAATGTAAATGTAACCACGCACACACACCCGCACGCACACACACACACACATGCACGAGCACACACACAGAACAGCAGATTGATATGATAATCTGAAACGGCAAATGAAAGAGAGGGCTATCTCCAGTGTGATAAGTAGAAGGCAGGATAGAGAGAGATGGGAGCAGGGAGGTTGTGTTAAGGGGGGTGGGGGGTGGGGGGGAAGGGAGGAAGGGAGGGAGGAAGGGAAGGAAGGAGGCAGGCTTTATTTAATCTCTGCAGAAGTGTCGGTGGAGCGGAAAGTTCAGCAAACTGGATCGCTGGCTGAGTTAAGCCTGGAGTTTTCTTTTGAATGTACAGTGCCTCTGCCAGCCCAGAGTGCGAGAGTGTACGTGCATGTGTGAGCGTGCGTGTGTGTGCCTACGTGTGTGTGTGTGTGTGTAAGTGTGTGTCCCAGTCTGCCACATTAAACCTACTGTAAAGAGGCAGAAACACAGCGCAACCCGGGAGAAATGTCTTTAATCAAGTCGGAACAAAGGGGCTTGTGTAATGTTCTCCGCAGGAAAGTGCGTGAGCGTTGGTGCATTCTGGGAACTAGAAAAGGGAGGTTTTTTTTTAAAGGGCCAGAACCAGGTGGTGTTGATCAGCGCTGCCTCAGCTCTCCACAGAAACAAAGGGAATCCACTGAGCTCAGGAGCACGCGCAGTGGACTCCCAACTCCCGCACGTTTGTCGAAATGAAAAACTAAACAGAAGTCACCGTGACAGACCAAATCTTGATGCTTATTTTCTTACAAGTAGTTTTAGGCGGTAGGGCGGCAAAGGCCTGGGATGCACACCAATGTTTGAACACTCATGCCCATTGTACCCAGGGTGGTGAAGTTTTCCCCCTTGCTGCCCCGGAATGGGCCCCGCCAAATGGGTCGCGCCACCGCCTGTCAAAGACTATTAAAATGAAAACGAATGAAATTAAAACAATTAAAAATCATTTTCGGGGGGGGGGGGAGGTTTGCGTTACGGTGCTGCTTTTACCCGTCCATGTACCACACCTCTCAGTAGAGTGGATGTTGCTGTCAGCAGGCTGACAGCATGGGCGCAACAATCAGAGAGGGTGTGGGTATTTAGGCTCCACATTAGAGTCATTACACCCGTGATGCATGTTGTCGAGGCGACGAGACCTAGTTGGAAAAGCTGAGGCGGCGAACCCACAGAGGGCACACAAAGTTGTCAAAACCATCGCTCCATTTAATTTTTCTCCTGAGCCAAAACAAACCCGTAGAGAAAGAGAGAGGAGGAGAGGGGGAAAAATGGAGAGCTATACTGCGGCTGTATCTGATAAAGTTCAGACATGATGTTTACCCATAAAGCAATGCCATTCTCTCACTCGAGAGCAGCCTAACCTTTTCAATATTCCTCCACAGATCACATCTCTCTTCTCCACAGACTGTCTGCGAGCGCTTGTGTGTGTGTGTGTGTGTGTGTCTGCGAGTGTGCGTGTGTGTTTGTGTGTCTCTCTGGGTGAGTGTGCATGTGTGTGTGTGTGTCTGCGAGTGTGCGTGTGTTTGTGTGTGTGTTTGTGTGTGTGTGTGTATTCGAGTGTGCGTGTGCGTTTGTGTGTCTCTCTGTGTGAGTGTATGTGTGTGTTTGTGTGTCTCTCTGTGTGAGTGTGCGTGTGTGTGTGTGTGTGTGTGTGTGTGTGTGTGTGTGTGTGTAAGGGAGAGAGGTGGCTGACGGATGTACTGTAAAGACTGCAGTGCAGAGCTGAATGATGCCTCTCCGATCTGCCGTTCTCGAAGAGAGAGATCAATGTGGAGATATTATGTTTATCTAGTCTTGTATCAAATGGAGGTACATGAGAGATTATTTCTCTCTACATCCCCCTCACTACTAGCCATTCATCCTGGTCCCTCTCCCCCAGCTTGTGGGGCATTTGTTGGAGTCAGGGACTGGGACTTTACTACATGCCAGCAGACCCAGTCCAGGTCCTAATACTGAAGGTCCACTACACATACCGTAGGTTTCAAAGTGGTCTGGCGACACCGCTGACAAAATCCATCCAAAGACACATGCAGTATGTTCACTGTACCCACCGCATGCTCATTGAGAAGTGATGTCCCACGGCCTGTTTGTGCGGAGCACTTATTAGGAATGTGTGTGAGCTGATGGAACAAGCGGAGACAGAGCTGATGACTGGCCTCTCCTGGTCTGTGCTGCTGCGGTCGTGTCAGGGTCCTGGTGGTGTGTTGACTTGGTATTTAGCTGGGAGGGACGGAGAGAGCGGCCATTAGTGGGAGGAGACCGCATGGGAACAGCCGTCAGTAAACACACACACACACCACACACACCAGTCGCTCCGCTTTCCTCCTCGGGAATGGAGGAAATGTCCATTCGACAAGCAGACACGCACATGCGCGCACGCACACACAAACACACACACACCAGCAACCGTGCGTGCACACCCGTATACACAAAAACTTGTGCATATGCAATATGCACACACACACTTAATCGCCAATGTAAACGGCTGCATTCCTAATTGAGTGAAAGCTCCGTCCAATGGAGCTTTGAGCTTTTAACTGGCAGCTGGGCGACCGGCCCCCAAAGGCGGTCATGACTCTCTGATCCAGCTTCCAGCACATGTATACCTCAGACGCCCATCTCAGACCTAGTAGACCTGCTCCGCTCGGACAAGTCGAGCCTCTCATCTCCACGAGGCCTCTGGCACATACACAAACACACACACACACACACACACACACACACA
>JAVQIZ010157039.1:0-31759 GCA_036023535.2 Galaxias brevipinnis | reverse complement strand
AAACGACACACAGGTGAAAACAATAGAACACTAATGAGATGAAGTGCTGTTGCCTCAGGAGCTGTCCTCGGTCCTGATCCTCCCTCAGGTAGGCAAAGGAGGATCCTGACCCTGACACAGATTGAACCAAGGCATTCTAAACAATGGCTAGATCCTGTTTTTAACAACTTGAAGGCCTTAAGTTAGTTAAATCCATCACATAGGGATAGAATCGATGAAAAGGTGAAAGCGCGAGACACAACACAACCTTATCCCCCAACCCCCACCGGCCCCAAACTCCTGTGGCGAACCACTTCAAACAGACTTTTCTGAGGGAAACACAGCCTGTGAGTTGCGTTTTAGCATTTTTGTTGCCTTTTTAATCACTTTTTCAAGAGCGCAGTTTTGTATTTTGTTGTTATGCTGAACATTGTCTTTTTAAACCGTTCAATGTTGTTGTTTTATTTGCAGTGAGTCAATAGCTTGTTTTTTTGTTCACGTGATCTGATGCCATGACATTACACCACCATCTCACTCACCATGGGCATCTACTCTCATCCCCATTATATCCTCTCCCTCTCAGATCTCTTGCTTCCACTATATGGTCACTACCAAGAATTTGTAATAAACGTATGTCTCCTGCTTGACCCGGCAGCTGTGTATGGCCAAATAATGAACTATGTTGTTGTAATGGTGTGTTACACTGCCATTACATTTCTTACATGCCATTCAGAGGTTAGGCTTTTGCTCTTTGTGGTGACTCGTTTGGCATTTCTGTTGACATGTAATGCATCTGTGTTTACGTAGAAAAGTGTTCCTACCACGTTGCATGCTTTGGCTTAGTAGTGAGCAGTAGTGAAACGAGTTCCCTGTCTTTATACGTGTGTGTCGGTACTGTACGTGTGTGTCAGTGTTTTTACCTGTGTGCACCTTTATTCGCATAGAACAGGTGCTTAACACACTTGAACGCAAACAATCTCAATGGCTCATACTGTATATCACTAAAAACACTGTCAACTCTTAGTACATGCTTTTGGTTAATTAGTCTATTTTTCACAAAGACAAATCCATTGATTCATTAGATTTACCTTGTTCAGGTAGGTGGATGTCAGTCACAGTCTGCAACTGAAATATTCCATCAGCAGCACAAGCTAATGCTAGCATAAAGGTGTTTATCCGCTTCTGCTGCCCTCTGTCAAATACATCATGAAGATAGGGCATGAAAAGAGATTAAGATAGCTGTGATAGTGGAGGCAGTAACGTCCTGCCAGGAAGGGGGAAGCTTGGTTAGCATAAAATCTTTCTGGGTTTAAAGATCGTTTTACAGATGAGACAAAAAAAACATTGCAATATCTGGAATACAGCCAGGTGCTGACAAATAAATCTTGCGTACAGATTTAATTTAAGACAAACAAATCGCAACATAACCTTACGTGCCCCATCAAACAAAGCATAACTTAATTGAATCAATTAAAAATATGTTTTATGCTTATTTATGCTCTGAGTAGGCCTACTGTCTAATTTCTGTCTGCCGTCTGAGAGACTGGGATAAAACATCATTTTAAAAACACCCATTCAATGTGTCAGAGTAAATAGTTCCCTGCATGTTAAACTGTATGGGACAAGCCACGTACGAGTTGAATGAAAAAAACACAGCTAATGTCACCATTGTGTCACTGTTTTTTAAAGCCTAGTGTTAGCTAGCTAGCTCTCACTGAGAATGGGAGCTGTGACATTCCTGAGCCAGCAATCTGTCTAGCTAGCTATAAATAACCTACTATTTGCCATAGACTCCCAAGCAATCAAGCTGTGTTGCAGACTGTGAGCTGGGATCTTCCATAATAACAAACAAATCAAATGAATGCCACAAAACCGTATTACATTTATCTTTTCTAAATGTGCAGTACCCTAAAAAAGCAGTGTTTTATGAAAGTCACAATTTTAGTTTTGTTTATGGAGAGAGACTAAATTGATATATTCTGTACAATAAAAACTAGAATAGATAGTTTAAGAATTAAGTTCAAGAATAAAACCATACATTATTTATATTCATCTGGATATACCATCTATACACAGTCATGATATAAAACCATTACATACCAAAATGTCTTTGATTATCTTGACCAATGACAGGTCATATCAGATAAACTAATAATAGTACAGTTCCTATCATCTAGACCTGCCAGCCACAATTTACCTAACCCAAAACATCCTCTCTTGAATATGTGCTACGCTAATTATGTAACTCAATTAGACTGACCATGGGTTTGATAAAAAAATTTTATTACTTTGTGTCCTCTACCAAAGTCTCTCATACGGTTTCTTCTTTCTGCTCTTTAATTCTTTCCTCCTAGCCCTTCGTCTTAATTAATGGAGTGAGTTGACTCACCATATGACACTACCTGCTAAATCATTGCGTAACCTTAAGAGAAAAGAGTCAGCCAAAAAGCTTTTTAGGGGAAGGGTACTGTGGAGAGGAAGGCAAAACTACAGGTCAGGAAGCATTGAGGGATTAGGGGAATGTGACGGATGATTTTTGTAGCTGGAGGGCGTTCAGGGACATGATGGGTAGGTTTTTGCCACACTCGTTGATCAAATACACCCTGTCTCTAAGGTGTAAGAACATCGCAACCCTTCTCACAGATTCTATTGTTACTCAACGACGGCAGTGTACAGTGTACTTGTGATGTGGGTGCGTACACAAATTCTCTCTACAGTGCCATAATGATGGTCTTAGAACTGTATCTACAGCGTGCATTCCCTATCTGTCTCTTTATCTCCCTCTCTCTCTCTCTCTCTCTCTCTCTCTCTCTCTCTCTCTCTCTCTCTCCCTTTCTTTCCCTCTCTGCTTGTTTTGTGTTCTGTTGCCGTAGCATGACTCTCCTCTCTGCCTCAGCAAAGCAAAGTGACCTTGTCAGGTTGCCGTGCTGTTGTCATGGGAACAGGGGACCACAGCGGGAAGATGAGCAGACACGTCAGTAGATCCACAGACTACCTGTGATAAATGGAGTAGTGTGTGTGTGTGTGTGTGTGTGTGTGTGCGTGCGTGCGTGCGTGCGTGTGTGTGTAGAATTGCTGAGGAAACAGCAAGTCAGAGTATCGTCTGCCTTACTCACCCTCCAATGTCCTGTTTTCCCTTTCAAACGAGCCTGTTGCTGTCCTTGCAGTATTGGATCAAAGCACCTGTTCTTTCATACAATCTGAGACACTGTCATTGGTTTGTCCCACAGGATTCAATAAATCCCTTTGCTTTATTCGGAAAGTTTCTTTACTTTCAGGCTTTAGTCTTATAACTCTAAAATTAAACCACCAGAAAATTACCTCCAAAAGATAAAAGCCCAGCATTTGGAAGATTCTGACAGCATTACCATCTGGTGCTTGTGTGTACTGTATGTGATTGTGTGTTTCTATGTGGCATGGAGCAGTGTTGACATTAAGAGTCTCCATGCTGGAAAATTCATAGGTAGAAGTAGCAGCAACAGCGCACATAGCTAGTATAATGAATAGAAAAAGGATGCCCCCATCTGCAAATCCTAGTTGTAAGTTCTGAAAGCACAGTTAATTTATAAGGATGGGCAGGGAACTATGGTAGTAATAACAGTCAGAAGATGTACAACCTCATGAAGGAATGCTCGATTATGGGCCATAAATGATTGCCGGAAATGGCAGGGCCTTTTTTGCATGGCGATATGCTGTTCAATATCTAGTTTAAATTACAATGCTCTCAGCAAGATTTCTGAAAAGAAATTGCTCCTGTAGAAAATGTCGAAATTCGATATCGGACAACATTTAAAAAATCGGTTCAAGACAGGCTCTTCCATACAACTAAATTACTGGAGTTATGCTGCCTAAAACGTTTTTTGTGAGTTTTTCCTTTAGTTACTTGTGTTTGTAAGTACAGGTGAACGAACTGTTGTTAGTGAAGTCCAAGTAGTCTTTTTCTGCAGAGCTGGCTAGTGTTCTACAGAGCTTTATTACCTTGTGTGAACTGTTCCGGTAGACTGAGAGGCAACTAAGACATAGAGTGTTACCCTTAATGTGTTCCATTTTTCAGTGTAAATTGGGTCCCCTGGTATGACTTGAGGATGCCAAAAGAAAATAACAAAGGGATATCATTGTCACTCAGGAAAGCCTGTTTCTGCTTAATGCTTTGCTCTCATCCAGTGCCGTGGACCTTTTTTAAGGGTCATGATAAACTCCACAATTATGTTGAACTGCCTTCCTTTCCTTGCGAGTCTTTAAGGCACATATTATGCATAACTAATGCGTGTGGGGGTTGGAAAATGGTTGTCTTTTCATATAATGGTTATTTGAGGTTTGCCATATTTTAACACTCAATCACTTGCTTAGTAATTCGCTCAGTGTCCTCTTCCTGTCATCTTCTACTCCCTTGTATTTCATGGCCTACCATGACATTTGTCTCCATATTCCCTGTTTCCCACAATACCCCAAATCCCAATTTGCTGTTCAGTCAGTAATCCAGCCATGCCTGCCTGCTTCGTCTATAATAATAAGGCAGCCTGTTTGTGTGTGTATGTGGTGGTGGTGGGGGGGGGTGAGTGTGTTAGTCTACGAGCATGTCTGGCTAAATTGTCTGCACAGATGGCCTGTTTTTTTTCATTTACTGGAAGAAACAAATGATCTCCAACAGGGGGCGGTGTTTTGGGAGCTTATTATTCTACGTGGATATCCGTACGCCCACATGCAACAGCTACTTAATTTTGTCTGGGCTTCCACTTTTCTGTGGGGTGAGGCCACTGTTTGATACTCATCTTGGTAGGTGTGTAACATTGTCCCAGAGCCTTACCTAATACCAACTCCTGACGATGCCAACCCATGCAAGCATGCTCAATTATGATACTGAGGGAAAATGAAATGAACCACAGTGGGCATCGGATGGCCTTTTATAGCCCTCCTATAAGCTCCCCTAGGTAGACTGTTTCCGGGGCCACCAACGTGGTACATTACTTGTTACTCCTCAAAGTATATATTTTTTATCTAATTACTTGACAGTATAGTAGTAACATTTTTACCACAGTTAGCTGAGAACCTGATCGGTACTATATAATAAATGTGTTTGCACACTGTTTTTCTGTAATCTGTACAGAAGTGTGATTACATGTCCGAATAAAGTGAGGATTACTGCATAGCCCAAAAATGTGTCTCACCTTTCCAGTACCTGCAGATAGACACTTTATCACAGTCATCGTACCTGTCATCGCAGCTCTAATGCATTGACCCCACACTGCAGATCAGCGGAAAGAGAGAATGAAGGGATCAGGGGAGAGAATAGGGAAGGCTGTCTCAGGAAGTGCTGATGATGCACCCTCCCTCCTCTCAACTGATTCCCTGTAAGAAAGAAGGATGAAGTCATAGAGGGAAAGATCAAAGGGGGACAGAAGAGGGAAGGAAGGGAGGGATGAAGGAGGATTGTGGATAGGTTAGACAAGAATAGGAAACCAATCTCTCTTGTGTATAGGGGACCAACATTTTAGGAAACTATGTTTTATTGTTTCGTTTTAACTCTGATGGGATGATTTTAACCAGACGTCCCACCTGCAAAGTCCCCTCGTTGGTAGCCAGCTTTCCGGCAATATCTGTGTTAACAGTGTGCAGGATACCAACTCGGTATGCCAATAATATTTGGGATAAATGAAAAGTTGAACGTGACAATTTCACAACCGCAAAACTTGCACATTATTTAATGTGTCAAACCTCTCTAACTCATTTGTTTCCGTTGAATACAAGCCCATAGTAATTGTCTCACGTTTCCCTTAGGGACTAGTTCCAAGCACACCATTTCTGCCCCCATTTCCCCAAGCACAATCACTAGCTTAAGCGAGATTTGGCAATACATGTGATTTGCAGTGGAAACAAATCTAATCTGAAACAATATTATGTATGCTGCCAACACAGTCTTGTAATATCGAAACAGTTTCTGTTTCACTCTAAAAGCATGACCTTTCACATTTCAGCCGAAAATAATTGACTTCTCTTCCATCTTATCACTTTGGTGAGGGAAAGCATCTTGCCGTTCCCAACCCGTGAGTCACAGAAAAATGCTACATTGACCACCTCAGGGTAACTTATTTTTGCCACAGCAAGAACAAACCATTTTATCTTTGTGCTCCTCCAAAAGCAATTTCACTTGCATGTATGAGGAAAGATTAAGTTGGGAAGGCTGACTACTACAAAGGTGTGTGTGTGTGTGTGTGTGTGTGTGTGTGTGTGTGTGTGTGTGTGTGTGTGTGTGTGTGTGTGTGTGTGTGTGTGTGTGTGTGTGTGTGTGTGTGTGTGTTTGGGAGTGACTGTCTTTGAGTTCATCTGTCCAAATGTTGTGTGCCTGTGTGACTTTAACATTTTGTCTCCTCTCTCCAAGGAAAGCTGATTTCATTCTGCTTTAGGTCCTGCCAGCATATTGCCACTAAACACTGCATATATGGGTGACTACTCATACTCACACTATGCTGTATATTGGTGTTGTTCACAGTTTGTTTTAACAGATGCCACATCTGTCTTTTCGCTGTTGTACACTGCCATAGATCCAATGAAAGAGTGTTTCATAATTTAATTTGTTTGAAAATTAAACTTAACTTTGAGTAGTAAAAAATGTTTCTGCTTATATATTACATTTCTTAAATTTCATTATACATTCATCCAAAAGGTTGTAGCTGTTATTGTCAGTCAAATTCCCCCCAAACTAATATTGATCCTGAGTTTTATGCAATGCAGTGTGTGTAAATTAATCACAAAGGCTGTGTTTTATGAACGTTGCTGTGAAAAGGATTTCTGTTTCTGAGATGGTAACAGTTTTAAATTTCAGCATAATCATGCAATTGGCTTCTCTTAATAAGTTACATATAACGCACACAAAAAAGACAGAAAAAATGCTGACTCAATTACTGATTGCAAATTATTAGAAGGTAGCAATACATATTTGCAACCTTATTTAAAAATGAATGCCATCTTGGGAAATGAAGGGGAACTACTCATGTATTTGTTCTACTCCATACCAGGCAAGCAGTAGTCCACAAATCTTGTTTTCCAGCCCCTCTTCATGTGGACATACACGCACAGAGAATGCATAGTCATACATGAACACACATAGAGGGCAGAACAACACCACATTTTCACCCAAACATAGGAGACATAGTGTGTGTGTGTGTGTTTGTGTGTGTGTGTGTGTTGTGTGTGTATTTGTGTTTGTTTGTTTAAACCTGCTGACACACACTCACAGACATCCCATCTCTCTCCCTTTTCATGGCATGCCCTCCTGTGCAGCTTTGTCCCTGGTGATGTAAAAATAGCATTGTGATGATTTTGTTCAACAAAGTGTAAATAAGGAGAGGAAGAAGGAAACTCTTAGAAGGTGGGCTAGTGATGACTCTACAATCAGTCTCCCCATTTTGATGCACAGTGCTCTATGTGGCTTCATTGTTTTTCTGCTCCGCTTCTTACTAGTGCCCGGGGCAAAGCCTATGATACGATATCGTATTTTGAAAGTATATATTTTTTTGTTAATATTTATTTTATTTGATGTTTCTGCTATTCTGTACTAGAGTTTCGTTTTATGGATGACTGAAAAGAACATGAGACAAAAGACTTGTTTGGCCTTAAGGTGACATTTTGCGAATGTCACTGTAGGTCCTTGGTGGGGGAAAGAATGTGCATAGGTTTAAAGATGTATTTGACTCTTGAACCGTCCATAGAGTCCAGCCCCAGTGTAATGGCCAGGATCTTTGCTTTCTGTCACCTATGCATATTTTATCTCCCATCTCTCTATTTCTGTCTATCTCTCCGCTTTACCAAGGCAAAGGTTTTAGTAAACATTAGATTTTAAATCCTGTCATAAATATTTTACTACCTTTACCAATTTGTATGGCCTTAGTTACATTCAAAGATATTTCACTGATCTAATGTGGGTACCTGTGTGGGAGTGAAATGTAGTTTGAAGCTGTTGAAAATCAGCATTTAAACATTAAAGAATCAGCATTTAAATACATTTTTAATTTGGAAGGAGGTGAGATAATGGTGCTACTTCTGTCATTTCAAATTTTCTTATATCAATCTTTATAATTTTTTATTATATGATTCCCCTATTGGTAATGAAAAATATTTTTAAAATGTTTGTAATGGAAAAGGCATGACAACCATACAAAACGCATATGCAGTTATAATAGAGGTAACAATATGTTGATCTGCATGCATATGCCATGACAGTACTATCTTTTGCGTTGCCGTTGATAGGTTTTAGTCTGCTCAGTGGCATTCAGGATTCTCTCATCTCACCATATGTATCCCAACAGCTACTGAGGGTAGTGCTTTAAAAGGTGATCCACTTTATCTGCCCATCTCATGATTTATACATGTGGCAGCTATATTTGTTTTCGCTCGATGAGGCTTCAGTCAAAGTGGTGGAAATGTGCTTCTGATGTCTCTTGAGATTACACAATGTGCTGGGAGCGTAGCAAATCTACTTTTTGTCTGCCTCTGTCTTATGCCTGCTCCCGAAGCGCTTCCACCTATACTGCGCTAGCTGTAGTAACAAACAGAGATGCTAGGTACTGACTCATGACATTGATCATTGATGAGCAGTAGAAGGTAAAGAATATCGTAATAATCTTACATCGTTGATAATTCTGTGGTCCTTCTCATAGTTCTGTGGTCCTTCTCATAGTTACAAGGACCACAACAAAAAATATCTCTGGACTAAACAAATGATTTCCTAATTTCTCATAGTCTGACACTGGTCACTGCCAATGGTCATTCAGGTTCATTAGGAACATGGTTTATTGTGCTTTGGAATAGAGTGAATACACAGAATAAGCCATGCCATGCAATGAGCTTTATAGTAGTCTTAAGAATACATCCTTGACCCTTACAGTGCTTCTATCACATTGCATGCAACATCAGCGTCTAGACCAGCATCTCATTTAAAAAACTATATTTTTCTGGATTTTCTGAACAAACAACAAACTCTTCAGAACTAAATAATTATATAATTCTTTATACGTGTGAGTCCAAAGAAAGGGGTTTATTGTATCAAAAAGCCTAGATTTTAGGGAGTGAGTGTTTCTGTTATAGCACAGTACTGCAGTATGATTCATATGGGTAATTTCATTATGTGTATACTTACAGGTCTTCGGTGGGTCCGTGTGCATATTTGTGTCTATCTGTTATAGTGTTATATTAAACAGTCTTGTGTATGTGTATGTGTGTGTGTGTGTGTGTGTGTGTGTGTGTGTGTGTGTGTGTGTTCGTGTGAGTGTATGGGCATGTTTGTCACATCACAAATCTGTGATCAACTTTGCTGATACATCTCAGATGGTGTGAGTTTGACAGCTGTTTGGATAAGACACTCAGTCATTGGCAGTTTGCCTTTGTCATTCATCTCCAAAGCTTTTACTTATCACCTCTCGTACTCCCTCCCTTTCTCTCTCTCTCTCTCTCTCTCTTTCTCTCTCTCTCTCTTTCTTTCTCTCTCTCTGTCTCATTGGAAAGGCAACAGATCCTGCAGCACATATCTGCACACTCATGTCGTATGTCGTTGGCCTCAATTACTTCAGTCTTTCTTTGCCTTCCTCACATACTCTAAGTCCCTCAAAGCCCGAAGATGTCCTCTCTGACTGTGAGTCCCCCTCCATACCAACATGGTTTACAGAAACATGACAGGTATTGAGGTTAATTGGGGTTAGGTCATGTATAAGCCAACAGGAATATGTGATTTGTTTTAGTTATTTGAAAAGTAGTTTTTAATCATCATTGAACAAGAAAAACGACTGCACTTGACCTTCTGATTTAGGTGCCAAGTGCTTTTCTTTTTAACATAAATGTTCCCTAAAATGACATTTAGCCTTTTAAACACTATACACTGGGGTGAAACTACAGTACCTTCAATAAATAGGAAATAGGCTGACGAATGCTGATGTTCTGGACGAAGAATGACCAGGCAGAATTTGATAGTATTCATCTTTCGCTTTCTTTTGCTTTGGGAATGTTGTCAAAGCTCAGGCAGGATACTTGTAAATATAATTAAATTGCTGGACTTGGTTAGTTACTGGTAGTATATAGACAAGGTCGTATTTTACATACATTCTTTTATTCTCGCTGATACATGAAGCCTGGTAGATTGCAGTTAAACCAATTACTTTATAAAGTTTTTCATAGCAGCATAGAATTCTGCATTTACAGTATCGCAAACTTACACCCTCCCGCTCAAACACACTGTAGGAGGTATTTCCCTGTTGAATGATAGTATTATGTACAAGATAATTTTCTAATATTTATTTAACAAAGTGAAACGTGAGCAACTAGTGGTATTTCTATCTGTACATGAATTATTTAAAGTGTCTTGTGGGTCTAGGTCCTTAGACTCAGAAGTCCTATTCTTTGTCTTTACTCTTCTTCCGAAGGTCCTGTAACATCCTGCAAGTGTTTCATAATGAATAACTTCTCACACCCCAGTAATTGCAAGGAACCCAAGTAAAGACTCTTTTCTTCTACATCAATTGAAACCAACATCCTTTCCACCCTCGCCACCCCCCTTTTTCTGGAACACTGAGTCATGCCTTTTTTCTCTACAGTGTCTTGAATGCATTTCAAATATGCAGAGGCTGATATCTTTCAAACATGTCACACTTCTATTTCTCTCTCAGTGCACTAAGGAGAGATGAATATATAGTACTTTCAAATATTCTCTGTGTTCTATACTATGAACTGATTTGGTTCAAATTAGGGCCTGAATGTAACAAAGTGAAGAAACGATAGAAGCATATAGAATAGAGGCGAAGAAGATGTTGGTTCAGCAATCACACAGAGAATTAATTGTTTAAATAAAAAGGAGTAGTGCTCTAAGCGTTTACTTTTTTTTTTTAAATCACAGTATTTGGCTGCACACTTGATCTGTTCATAAATGTTGTGCATCTATTGCCACTATAACAAGAGAAGATTCAAGCATATTTATGGTACGGTGACCTAGAAGTAATAGCCAATTTAACTAGCAAATTATGAAGAGCAGAATACTTTGTTGTTTGTTCTAGCTTGTCAACAACGTATGTCCTGGGAATAAGATAGGGAGATATGATTGGATATACAAATACAATTTCCTTTAGATGAGGCCTTTAAATTAGCACCCAAAAGTGATGATCTGACGACCCAAGGATCTCTGTAATTTGTGGTTTGTTCAACACTGAAGCTTTTTACAAGGGGGATATGCTGGTCCCCACCTATTGGCCACTCATAACACTTGAAAAATAGCTTTGCATTTGTCATCAAGGGTTTAATGTTCCAAAAGGTTTATTGATGTGGCAATGCCAGGAGCGTTGGAGTGAATAATGTGGGTGGATGGAGAATCATTCAAAAAGATTGCTCCCCTTCAGCAAGGGAACTGTTGTTTGATAATGCAGTGTGAACATGTGATCATGCACACACACACACATAATCCAAATCTTAGCTCACATAAACTGAAACACAGGTGAACAGTTCCCAATAACACTAAGTCATGACGCATGTCTGCAGTACTGTAGAGTGAAAAGGACACTTTCACGTTCCCGTGCACCTTTGAAACCCCTACAGTTTGGTTCTAACGTTAGATGAAACAAAGTGAGCCACACACTCACAGCCGAGTAGGCTGCAACCTTGGTCATATTTAACTTTCAGCACACGTCAACACTATTTGATTTACAGTCCAGTGTCGCTTGTGCTGATTTACAGAAAGAGGGTGAGGTAGAGACATGGGGCAATGATGGTGGAGAGAGAGAAAAAAAGGGAAGAGTGTCACACAGTAGCCAAGTCCTGTCTTTGCCTTGTCATTCACTCTGACAACAGGCAATGGCCATGTTCTGTATTGCGAGAAGGAGACCCAGATAGTACATGAATAGTACAGTTTTAGAAATATGGATGAAAGAGGAGAGGAAGGAAGGATGTGGTGCACGTGCAAGGAGTTTGAGGAAGAGGAAGGAGAATAGCTGTGCTCAATTCTGCATGTAGACAAAAAACACCCCTCTTGCCTGCATTGAACTATGCCTTACAATTGTGATCTTCATATCGTCATCTCCTGCTGCATACCCAATCAATTTAAAATTGGGTTTTATCTCATTTTAAGACAAACGATTTAGATGCAGATTGTGTGTAATCTGTCAAATGATACATCATCAATTATAGCACGATTGTTTTTTTTACCAAATTAAAAACAGTAATGTAAAAGTAGTGTTTCTTAGATGCAAAAATATACCCGGAAGAACTTTTCCCTAAAATAGGAACTCTTTATTTTTTGCACAATAGCCTGGTCAGCACGCCTACTGATTGGCTGACGAGCCTTATGCTATTCATCATTCATACGTTCTCCATTGAAGAAGAAGTCCTAGTCCAAATTGTATTTAGGTAAAGATTTTTCTGCAATCTGAATCTCTTTTAAATCTTTATACACAAACTGCATATTAGATTGTCTCTTCTAAATACTGTAGAAAGGTTGTACCATACACATCCTCAAGAAACAGAAAACCCTCTTTCCCTTTTTCTTATTTCTGCAGTTTGGGAATAAGTAGATTATTTAATGTTGCTCTGATGAAGCAATACCGCTATGTATGGCTATTTAGACTTTGAGTTTGTACTCATCCTTTCTCCCTTGAGGAGAATCCAGTTCTCTTCTGCGAGGATTTGAGCATATATGCTAGTTTAAATGTGCTGATTTTGTGCTCACTGACCCAAATCTCATTGCGTAATTATTCAAACCAAGAGACAGTCTTATCTGTATCTTTAAAATGTCCCTTGGCTATGGTCACACCTGCTCTCAAGCAAGAGAAAATAATCACTGTAAAGCCTGACCTAAATTCAGAAGACAGTTACTGTTTAGATTAAACGACCTAAAAACAAGAGCATGCTAACATAAATTCTACATTAATTCACCTAAATCTAAAGTCTTTCAATTCAGATATTGATACATTCAGGTCTGGGCCTAAATAGAGTCTTGGTCCTGTCAATCTTAGATTTGCTGCAGTATACTGAAGAATAACGTAAAGAAGATCAATCCAGAAAATCACATGCAACTCCTTGCCACATGTGACTTTGTGGTTTGTTCTGTTTGCAGACTAATTGCACCAAATTGCACAAACTCATTAAAAAAGCAAACTAATTCATGCAATCTTATAAAACATGCTTTATGTGTAGTTTTGGCAAATTGTCCATTGCAAATGTCAAATGAGAGGGACATCATATTGCTCTTGGGTGTGGAGGACCATTAGTCCTTGCACACTGTGCACAGAATAAACACACATATTGTGAGGTTGTAACCTGAGTGTGTATAAGACTGCAGCAATGTGACCTGTCTACTGATAATGTGTAGGCCTCAGGCAAAAATAAACAAAATGTTTTGGGCAGGGTATGACATGACAGTAATTTATGAAAACGCACATACTGTATGTAGTTGCCAAAGGCATTTAGAGATGAACACATTTTTTTGTGGTGGATAAAGACGTTTCTACTCCCCGACTGTCATACTGGCAATAACAAAAATAGCCTCCTACTTTTGTCTTAGAAACAAACTATACTATCATATGGTCCTAAAACAATTCCCTTTCATCAGTGCTGTGTGCAATGAAATCATGTGACTAGGTCACGCGTTACTGAGTCACTCAATAGAAGCCACTGCTACTTTCAATCCTGCACTGTACTGTATTCTCTTTATACGCAAACAGGCACACACATACTCACACTTACACCATGTGGAGTTATCTGAACGTGTATGTTAGCTGCATGACTGTGGCCCATGTCTGTGTGTCGCTATTAGCTGTCCCTACAGTGTTTTGTGTGTTCCCTCTAGCTCCTCTGTGTACTTTGCTTTCTTGCAGTGCGTGCCCTACTGCTGTTGACATGTTGAACGTCTGTGCACTGTGGTCTTGTCAGCTGTTTCTATTATGCGTTTGTTTTTTGTTTGTCAGTTGCGTGGCGAGAAAGAGACTGAGAGATAGACAGAGAGGCAGACTCACAGAAAAACAGCCCAGTGCTTACACACACCTATTACAGAGTGAGACAGAGAAAGGTCCACCACTCCACTCACCCCAACAGCCGAAGAGGTCAAAGGGTCAACCTGGACACAGCACCTCACTCTGCGTTTTCTCCTCCTTTCTGCAGCGACAACCTTCTGCCAGAATCCTCTTTGGGGCAGGAGGGGGAGGGAGGAGAGGGTGAGCTCCAGCCCAAGGCCCATCCCCAGCCTGAACCTGAATCCCAGCCCCTTTCTGAGCCCAAGCCTCAGCCCAAGTCTGAACCCCAGCCCGAGCCCGAGCCACAGCCTCTATCCCAGCCGGAGCCCCAGGCCCAACCTGAGCCCGAGCCCACGCCCCAACCTGAGCTCCAGCCTGAACCTGAAACACAGCCGCTGCCCCAGCCTGAAACACAGACTGAACCTGTGCCAGAACCTGAACCTCAGCCTGAACCTCAGCCTGAACCTCAGCCTGAACCTCAGCCCCAATCCAATGACGCGAGTGGGGAAGTACAAGTTGCCCCTGTGGCCTCGACGCCAAGTGGAGGGAAGACGGATAACATCGGTCAACAGAAGGAGGATGAGCTGGTGGAAGAAGTGGTGCAAAAGCAGCGGGAGGCTGAGGAGGAGCTGGCGTCAGAAGAGCGGACCGAGGGGGGCCCGGCTGTGGAGGAGGAAGAGGAGGGAGTCGGTGCCCGCGGTGGGGGTGCTGGGAGGAGGGCCAGTCTTCACCACACAGCCTCTCCCTTGAGGGTGCAGCGCAACGGGTCCTGCTCACACTCTGCCACCTCTGACTACGAGCTCTCGCTCGACCTCAAAAACAAGCAGGTAGGGGTGTGTTTTGGAGGGTGGGGCAGTGTGCTGTTTGGGTGGGAGGAGAGGGTGGATTCATCTTTTGGGGGCATATTGTACGTCTTTTGGTCTGATGTTTGTCCGCTTAGCTGCTCTCCTCGAGGTGGAGACGATGTGTGTTGGGGCAGTTGGTGTGGCTGAGTTGTTGGGGTTGTTTTGACCCTTTGAAATAATGTGTTTAGTGTAGGGGACTTATACCGTTAATATTTTGGTTTCAATGGATGACTTGGGCCCTGCAGGTCTTTCTACTGTATTGAGTAGGGTGTTGGATATAGCTGTTTTTTCCCTTTCATTTTCATTGATCACCACAACTATCATAATCATCATTCACCGTCCTCAATATCATCCTAACATAAGTTGTGTCAACAGATTTGGATCCCTTTTTGAAACATATGCAAATTATATTTTTGAGAGACTTTGGTAACCTTGTCGTTGTGCATTGAAGTCGGCATTAAATATTTTTAAGAAATAAAATAGGTCATAGTCTTTGAGTTGCCTTTTTATTTTTATTCATGTCCATATATAATTATACTATATATTTTCAAACACATGCACACACGCCCACATACAAACAGTAAGATATTGTAAGAGCAATGGCATATACTGTGCTCTCGTGTAATTAAATTGCTGTTTCTTTCCTGGTTTGTTTTGTCTAGTAATGGAAAGTACCACAGTACCATGCTTGGTGAAGGTCTGCTAAAAATGTATTGCTCAGGAGATTTTAAGATGTAGTTCTCAGTCCTGAAGACAACAAATTAGAATTTGTGTGTGTATATGCCTCTTTGTAAACATGTGGTTGTTTGTTTGTATAGCTGATTGTGCGTGTCATTTCCATATTCCATGTGTTCTTATCATTCCATCATACTATTTATCAGGAACTTTGGATTCATCCATTTCTCATCTGTATTTGAAGAGCCATTACAGATCCCCTACCATTATTACCATACAGTCTACAATCAGGTAAGGCACATTGCACATTGCATATCATTTAAATTTATTTTGAGAGTTATCTCAAAGCCATTTGGCTGAATGCTTACCCTGCGGTCATTTGAAAGGCCTTTTGAATTTAGTGCTAGCAACTATATTTTTTCAACACATACTTCTGATGATTCTATCCTTTCCTACTCTGTCGGTGATGTTGTCAAAGTCTCATCTAAAACATTGATTATTTGTCTGTTATAAGATACACCCCTATGAGGCTCTACTCCACAGCCATTGGGTGATCATGTAGTGACAGAGGTCGAAGTTAGTCAGGCAAATGTCTTGCACATGTCAGCAATTACCCCCTTCTCTTTTTATGATGATATAAATTTTTTGGAAGTTACAAGTCTTGCGTTTTGAAAAATAAGCAGAAAGTTTTGTAATTAGTGCCGAAGCGATTGTTAAAACTGTAGTGTAACACCTATCTTGTTACGTCCTCTCCACACACTTAAGACTAGTACATTAATAGCCTCAGTCATTCATGAACAAATAATAACAACTATGAATAGGTAATAGAAGAGAAATAAATGTTAAAATATATCCAAACACAATTTGTAAATAAAAAGGGTGCAATAAAGCATTTGGCCATTAGTAGTGAGAGCTATGAGTTCTTGAACCCATTTTAGTCCTTGGGTACCAAGGTGAATAGTGTGAAACATTAAAAGGAAGATATTGCAATCGTGATATCATTGGTTTTGCTGAATAAAGGCTCATAGAAACTAATACAGTAAACCAATACAAAACAACTGTGTTCCAAAGATATTCTGACCTTTGATATCAGGGCCCCTATGAGGATCCGCATATCATCCATCATCTGAATCTGAGGACGCCTTAGGGTATTCATATTTTATAAGAACAAAAGCACAGTCACTCAGCGTGGTCCTGACCTTGGACTGAGCATTCATCAGGCATGGTTGTGGCTTGACACGTTATCTTTTCCTATGCCCCTTAACCTCCACAAAGTCTTTGAAAAAGTGGTGTTTTCTACATCATCCAAATAAATCATGACAATTTTTTTTATATATATAATTTCTATTCTTTCCTCTTTCATATTTGCTGTTGCTTGGTAAGTTTCTAAGACAGAAGATATTTTCGGTCGTTTCACATAACATTTGTAGGTTTTTTGTAACACATTTATAATTCAAATGAATATCTTTATTATTTGCTTCCCTATTTATTTCTCCATATCAAAGATTTTTTCTCTGAAGGAATATATGTTGCTTTCCCTTTTTTACCATCATCTCATCATGTCCTCCCATCCCTCCTACTATTACAGCTTTGTGTCGTTTTACAGAAATGGTTTCCTATTGTTTTCATGGGACTAGTTTAAGGTGGGTTCAGTCCAGAAACGATCAGCTTGTCAAAACACATTTGGATTCCCAGGCAAAACATTATGGTGTCATCTCTGGTCAGACTAGTGCATCTTCAGAAACAATCTTTACTTTAGCGCTTAGCTAAAGTAAGCAGAACTGACAGCCAGCTAATGGGAAGATTCACAGCAGTGCCACTGCTGCCATTGTCATTAGTGTCTTCCATCTCTTTTGAACTCTGTTCCATTTGCCGATTCCAAGGCCTTGTTCGCTTGTGCCTCATCTGCCCTTTTCTTGGCCCTGCTTTTAATTCATGGTGTGCCTTCCAACTTTCTCAAAACAACTGACAGACATAGCGCTATTAGCCAAGTGTTATGGGAACATTGAATTATAAATAATGTGTGGGGAAGTGGAAAGGAAAGAGTTGATGTTTATTACGGTTTTATAATTGAGGAACCTCGTGGTATTTTTTTTAAACTTTAGACACGACATGATGGGACTCAAAACCATTACCACAATCAAATCTGTTCTGAGTTCTGTCTTGAATTTTGAAAAATGACTACCAGGTTCTGAAATTAGTGTCAAAGCAATTGGAAAAAACTGTAAATAAACATTGGCTATATCCTCTGAAGATGGGGAAGATATTATGCCTCATCTTATTTGTGATAGACTCAAGCCAGGAAGCAATACGGCAGTAGACAGCATTAAAACATCTCATCACAATAGCAATGTAAGATTTGGCTATAGATAACGTAAAGAAAAAAAAGGGTTTTACTGTAAAAGCGGAGATGGGTTTTAAAATTGGCAATAAGGTGTACTGTTGTTTGTTTTGTTTATTTGTTATAGTGTGAGTATGTATAATTATTGTTATGAAATATTGAATGTTTTGAACTATAGTAAACTGTTCCCAAAAGAGATATTTTCTGTGATTATGTTACCAGCCATCCACCATTACCTCCTAGACAAAACATCCTCCAATATACCCTGTAGTCTAATAAACGTTATTAAAGATTGTAATTGTGTTGGGCAATGCAAACTTTTTAATATAATTTCTAATTGAATATTTGATCCAACCGTGTAATAGGCCTCTCAGGAAAATCAGGGGGGCCTTGCACCTTTAGCCTACAGTAAATACGACCATCCGGCTAAAAATGTAACCTTGTGCTTTATTTGTCATTATCAAAGGGAATTTAATCAAAAACTGATCTCAGTTCTCTGTCTGAAATTCAAGGCTTTAGTTACAACTATGTCTTAAAAATGCATGTTTTGCACTGGGGGTAGTGAGAATGATTAAACAAAGAATGTACTCCAAATGCCACTGAACTAAAAGGTGATACGATACAACTCCAGGTGTAACCAACCAATATGCAGGAGGAAAAAGTGATGTGCTGTAACCATAGCCGGAAGCATTGATCCTATTAGGAAGATCTTAATATTCTCTGTACGTCTTTTCTCTTTCGTGCTGAAGCTCAAAGTCTGCAGTGAAATGGACAAGATCAAATGGATTTTTCGTTGTCATTTTCGTTTTCTAAAGAGCTTTGTAAAGTAAAGGAGTTCTTCAAATGACAATGGTATAGATTGCATCAGGCTGCAGTCCACCACTTACTGCAAATTGCAAAGCCTTGTGAGCATTATTGCTTGTCTGTGCCTCAGTTCACGAGAAGAAGCTAGATGACTTTGTGAGGGGAGATTAGTGAATGAAAGTCGAATTCCATAGTGCATGCTCTCAGTAGCTCTCTAAAACCATTCTTCCAATTGCCTTAGAGTCACGGGGGCGTGATTTGTTTGAAATGACCAATCCTATTGATGACATCATCCAAATAGGAATTGGTTAACCAAACTAGCCCATTCCGATGCTTTTTAGGGTAAGAACTCAAAAACAAAGTATACACAGTTAGAGTCTGACTGGGTGCTCTTGATTTGTAAGAATAGGCAAGGAAACTTGCCTAGATAACATTTTCAGGCAGTGGAATTTGAAAAGAAATTCTGACCACATTTACTCGGCAACCAATTTGTTTTTTTTGATTCTAGTGCCAGTTAAAAACAGCTACGCTACATCTTTAGCAAATTCATAAAGCACTGGGTTCATTTTTCAAAGGCAATATTAGGGCTAATGGTTTGTTCGTATTCAGACAATTTAAAGTTTTGAAAATCAAGTCCCAAATGTCCTCCTGTGGATTATGACACAGTTCTACTAAGGATATTAATGGTTTGCCTGAACATGTATGACTTGGCAATTTGTCTGTTTGTTCCATCACAAAATGTGACTTATATTGAAGTATCACGCAATGGACCCTGACATTCTCATAATTTTTTTCGCTAAGATTTTTTATTTTACCCATTTCTACAAATGTTACTTTAAAATTGTATTTTTGTAATTTATTTCTCCATCTTTTTCCCACTTCCTCTACCTCCCTTCCTACCTTTCAACTCTGCTTTGCATCTTCCATGTGCCACAGGTCTGGAGCAAAATACTATTGAAAAAGTGAAAAAGTTCACTAATGGCATGGTGCTCCACGTTTGTCCTTAAAATATACATTACATTGTTTGTAACCTCTGATTTTGGCTTTGTGGTGTTTGTGTTTACTGTGTGTTAACGTTTCCGATGTCTAGCTCAATATGACCTTCAGGTTTAGCGTGGTTCTTGTCCATATCTATCCACATCTTTTCTCATCATTATTTACCGTTCATTAAAGGTGTGGTGATTAAATTATATGTGGGCTGATATTAATACCAATAAATGTGCAGTTTATTATTGAAAACATTGTGCATTTCTATTGATTTGTTTTATATATCTCTTATATGTAACATTCCTGAAGAAACTTTATAAAAAAAATTATTTTGCTTTCCCTGGCAATACAGAGACAGCTACTCTGAGCTTCTTGTTTTTTTCCTTGTTCATTCCAGGAACACCTACATATTCATGTTCTTTGTTTGAATATATAGCCCGCCATACATTTAATTTGTGATTTGCTTTTATTGGAACGTGATATGCTATATTATTGTCACGTTCATTTTATCAGTACACAGCATAATTTAACTAATGTTTATTTTCTTGTCCTTCTCTTCTTTTATTTCCAGATCGAAATGTTAGAACACAAATACGGCGGGCACCTCATCTCTCGCCGTGCCGCCTGTAAGATCCAGACCGCCTTCCGCCAATACCAGCTCAGCAGAAACTTTGAGAAGATCCGCAACTCTTTGCTCGAGAGTCGTCTGCCCAGACGCATCTCCATGCGCAAGGTGCGCACTCAAAACACAGAGGGCTTTTCTGCTGAGAGGGCACTGGCAGAAGGCTGCAACCAAGCGGCCATCCCCCTGGTGCGTTCTCCATCGCTACCCGCCACCGTGGGGGGAAATCTGACCGACCTGGAAGACTCCTTTACAGAACAGGTCCAGTCCCTTGCCAAGTCTATCGATGATGCACTAAGTAACTGGAGCCTGAAGACCATGTGCTCGCTGCAAGAGGCTGGCACCTACCAATTCACTGCTGAGGCTTTCAATGCAGCTGCAGCAGCGGCCGCTGCTGCAAGCAGAGGAGCCACAGGAGAGGGAGTTGGAACTGGGGAGTCGTCTATTCTCCAGAGCCAGGGAGACAACCCCAGCGATTTGTCTCGAAACGCCAGCAAGCTGATGATGGCCTTTCGTGACGTGACAGTGCAGATTGACAACCAGAATTTCCGGGTGTCATCCTCCGTTATGGAATCTTCCACTTCTGTCTCCTTGGACAGCTGCGTCCAGCCAGTGGGTGAAGCAACCACCACAGTTACCTCTACTCCCACCACAATAAACACTTCCGCCTCTCTCATCCCACCTGAACAACAGAAAGAGTCTCCCCCACCTGTTGCAGAAACCCCTGCTGAGCTGATGGATCCCCCTGTCCCCCCTCAAGACCCACCACCACCCCCAGAAGCAGAAATGGAAACAGACTTCCAGGACACTCTTGAGTTCCCAGCCCCTCCTCCAAGTGAAGAAGAGATCGATGATGAAGATCTACAACCCCCTCTGACCCCTCTAGACAAACTTGCATTTTCCCAACACCCAGAAGTTGTGGTGTCAGCAACACCAGCACAACCACCTAAAGGAACCCCACAAGTCCCTCAGTTCCAGGAGAGTGCACAGTCAGGGGGTGCACCGTTTTTGGGCTCCCCAATAGCGAAACCCCTGGAGGCCCAGAGAAGTGGCTCAGAGACAGCAGACAACAGCTCAGAACAGATGAGCAGCAGCAGCACGTCCACTGAGGCCCGTCCAGCATCTGAGGCCTCATCCAAGGAAGCCCTGCAGGCCATGATCCTCAGTCTGCCACGTTACCAGTGTGAGAACCCCGCCAGCTGTAAGTCTCCCACGCTCTCCACCGATGTCATGCGAAAACGCCTCTACCGCATTGGCCTCAACCTCTTCAATGTGTAAGTAACCTTTGTGGAAACGTGGCTGTTTAATGACAAAGCCATTTAGGTAGTTGTTTAGTTAACTTGTTTGATTGCTCGTTTTGTTTCTCTTTGAGTCTCAAAGCAGATTATCTTTAGTCCATAGAACAACAGAACAGTATGGTCTACTACCTCTTAATGAAAATTATTACAGAGAAGACAATGATATGCCATGATCTAGAAAATCGGTATGTGACCACAGTGTAGAGTTAATCTCGGTCTTGTTTCTGTTCACGGCTGCAAAAAATGCTTGTAAGTTTATTTTTTTGTATCCAAGCATTTCAAAAAGGTGTTTTAAAGTTTCAAAATATTTCATTTTGTTCTGAGTTCTATGTCTAGAGTTTTGACCAAAAGGTTATGAAATAAATGTCGAAGTGATTTGTAAAAAACTGTAGCAAGTTGGTGCAGGACCGGTTTCCAAGGTGAAAAGGGCAGTGGGGTGTTTCTCAGGTGATGCCCTCACCTCGTTCAGAGTTTAAAAAAAGCTTTTGCCATTTTTGACCATCTGTGCTACACAATCCCAGCAGACGGAAATTGCGTCCCCATCAGCAGTCCAAACGAACAGCTGTACCAAAAGTACACCTTGATGAAGTCGCTAACATGTCTTTTCACAATTTGCTCAATTAACTTCTCACCTTGAGCTTATTGTCTAAGGCCAAACTCCCCTATTATAGAGAAGATGATGTGAGCCACTTAGTGTCGAAAAATATTTACAATAGAAGAAAACCACTGATTGACTAGGTGAAGCAGATCAATCAGAATTGATGAGTTGGGAATCACAAGGACAAGTGGCAACCAGCCAGACTGATATTCTCATTAGTCATTCTGTTGCAAGTTGAGGATGTAATTAAAAGTTATACTCCAGAGTGGACCTAGCACTTTGGGAATTAGGACAAAAGTTTAGCCTCAAAAAATATTTTTCTAACTTCCCATCCTTTGTCTCTAGAGCTTTTCCTGGTGTCCTGGAAATATTAGAGGTCAACCAAAATGCTGCATGTACCCTTGCACAAAAGTGTTCTGGTCTGGAAGTAAGGGTGCACTCTGCTAGAATTTGTGACTGGATCTGGGGTGCTCTAGGCCAAAAGCTGAGTCATCCAATAGGGAACATCATGTACCTAGGTCTGGTTTAAGTATGCCTATCTCTGCCAGTGTCAGTACGAATTGGAATCAGTAAAGTTATCATACAGTGTAACCTTATATTGCTGATTTTAGTTCTCTTTTCAGAAAATTTCTCTAGCCTGGCCATTGTCGGTGCATCCTCACCCACAAGTTCATATCAGGTGTACTGATTTGTGTATAAGGTAAAGGGCTTAACCATTAATTGAGAGGGGCAAAGTGTATGGTTACCAGGGCCAAATGCATATGTATGCATATGTGCCCATGTCTCTGAGTGAAAACTTGTAGAGAAAAAATACATAATAAAGTCTGTGCACACTGCAGGCAGTCTACACCAGACAGAGAACAGGAGGTAATGAAAACACAAAGAGAGTTTGAGAAGTGGGAGAAAGTAATATAGTGAGAGAAATAGAGAAAGACTGGAACCACTTGATTTTGTTTCTGTCAAAGGTGTCAACAGAATTGCAATGCTTTGATTAGGTTGACAATGAGGATGTCAAGGGCATCCCCTCAAGTAGGACTTGTCTCTATGGTCCTTTGCCAAAGAGAGAGACAGAGGGACAGACAGATAAAGAAAGAGAGAGAACGAGCGAGAGAGAGAGAGAGTTAGAGAGAGTTTGTTTATATTTCTCTGGGGAATACATCCATGATTATTTCTACCTTATTCGTAACGCTTTGTTATCTTGAATGTAATGGCCACATATCCCATTTTCAGGCTCTACTGGTCATCCAATCCTACCCAGGCCACTCACAAATGCTCAAACCCAGTCTTACCGTGTTATCACATCCCAAATGCTCAGTATTGCCAACATGCGTGTGTGTGTGTTTGTGTGTGTGTGTGTGTGTGTGTGTGTGTGTGTGTGTGTGTGTGTGTCAGGTGGGCTATTCGCATGGGTGGCTTTTTTACTCTCACGCAGGAAAATGGACGTGGCTTGGTGCTCCATGTATAATAGATGTGCTGAGTGTTAGAGGGCCCTAGCACACATGTTTGAATGTGTGTGTGTGTGTGTGTGTGTCTGTGCGTGTGAGAGTGAGTGAGAAAGAGCCGTGGGGACAATGCCCTGTCAGGACTTATTAACACTGGGGAGCATCATAGCTACTGGCTAACCCCTCTAAAGGGCCAACCTGGGACGACGAGGAGACCCTTGTCCATCAAAATGGTATCTATGCACACTGTACTCAAGTACCTTGTCATGTGCTTGGTAAGACGAATTCCTCTGCTTCACCAGCAGCTTGGATCAATTTCCCTAACAGCAAAAGCGTAGTCGACAAAAGTGCAGTAATATGCTTTGCAAGGCTAGCTTTATATCAGCATAATGACATGATTGTTATATTACTTCAGCAGTTCCTCTCATTGCTTTCTTTGCTCCAGATCCACAGAATGTATGGCAAGATGAACTACTATCAATCTATCAGTGTTTATGGTTGAATAAAAATGGCTGATTCCAACAAAATGGAGAGAATGCTGATTGCAATATAGTAGCACGGAACGGTTCATAAAGCATGTGGGAATGTAAACAAAAAAAGTTATGTATATTGATGTGGTGGTGGTTTATGCTACGGTGGTTTGCAGTGCAGAAAGGTTTGTGAAGGGTATAGGTCGGCTCTAGGAGAGGCCAGCGTTTGTGTGTGTGCGTGTCACAGTGAAAAGGGAGCTGTCCTTTCATGTCATCTCTCAGTATGTCCCTCAATCCCTCTTTTTTTGTCCTCAGACATCTGTTGTCTGGGTTTAAATCTAGAACTAGTCTCTCCCGCCCACTCAATGCGTTCGCCTGTTTCCTCTCTGACCTCGTCCTTCTCTCTCATCTGGTTTGTCTCCTATTTCACTCCCTCAGCCCCTTCCCTCGCTCGCTTCATTCCTTCTCTTCTCACCTCCCTCCCAAACACCTCAATCCACCCCAACCCCCTGTCCTCCACTCCATCCCTCCGTTCCTCCCCTACTAAGCCTATTAGCTGTGCAGCACACTGCTCCATTACGTAAAAGGTTGTGATTCAAGGGCAGCTTTGTATTCAGGACACTGTGAAGATGTGCCATGGTAATATTAGCCCACCCCCCCTAGTACACCCAGCTGCCTTCCATATTCCTGTGTCTTGTTTTTTATGACTGTAAATAGTGCAGACATTGCTACCTACTTACGCTCGAGCCATCCACAAAATGGAGTTAGGTGAAACGTTAAGAGCTGATTAGACTTTTTGGAAGATTTATTTTGCACCCTGATCAAAGCAAAGATGATTTGCTTAGTGCACAAGCAAATTTGATTTGAGGCTCTCAATTGTCTAGCATTTGCACACAGAGGTCATGACCAGGGTTAATACTCACAAATAGAGTTATCACAGTATTCACCTAGCCTATATTTTACAGTTTATTAGTTGAATTGTTCAGCCTGCCTAACTCTGCCATAGGAAAATGTTTCTGACCTTGTGCATATGTTATGTTTCTTTTGCTGCACCAAGAAGCACCATCATTATTCTTGGAGCGTAGTCAGAGTTCACCAGTGCGGGAAACTGTTAAATCACTGTTAAGAAACGTAATGACTCAATTTGAAAATTTATACAAATGAGCCTCTATTTAAGTATTTCATAATTTTTTATGTTCTCCACCTACTCTGTGGTCCAGAGAAAATGAAAGCCAAACGCAGGCATATCTCAGGAAGTAGGGCTTTAGTACCAAAAACCAGGAACACAAAGCGCACGTGGCCTACAACAATGAACAGATAAAGGGACAACACAGGAATCAGGGCTTAAATTCAAAACTAGGAGAAACAATCAACCAATAGAAAACAGGACAATCAAACGAGATAACAGGGGGCAAGTGCAAATGATAATGAAATCAAGTCCTAGAAGGGGCAGGCCGTGACATGCTGTGTATAATAAGTACATAGCCATGCCAGATTTTCATTACACTGACCTCATTATTGCAATTAATCGTTTTTGTCGTTCTGCCTGTGTGGGACATTGCAGAGGTCAGTCACAGAAGTTTGCAAAAGAACACCCATTTTTTAATCAAAGTGCATTAAAAAATGGTAGTAAACTGCTGTTCTCTGTTCTTCTAAAGTGTTTCTTTTTTTTTTTTTTCCTCACTTAAGGAATCCTGACAAGGGTCTGCAGTTCCTGATCTCCCGAGGTTTCATCCCGGACACGCCCATAGGAGTGGCCCACTTTCTACTGCAGAGGAAGGGCCTGAGCCGACAGATGATTGGCGAGTTCCTGGGGAACAGCAAGAAGCCTTTCAACAGAGACGTGCTAGAGTAAGTGTTGCACTTCATGAGAATAGAAGTTCTTGAGTGTACTGGGGGCTGCTATGAATTCTGTTCTCTCTATGCTTCAAAATGAATATCAACCTGTGCTTCTAATTGCAACTCAAGGCATACTATACAACAAAATAATGAACTCCTATTTAACCAGCACCCGCCAATATAATTGTTTTTCCCCCATTTTCCCATAAACTAGTTTGCTAAAGTAAATATACTTACAGCATCCTATTTTCATTTTAATATATCCTGCAAATCATTGAAGCTCTGTATTATGCTACTGCTTAACTGGCCAAACCTCAAGTTTTAACATCTGTTGAAGTACTGTCTCAATTAGTTTTTCCCATCTCAGGATTGAGCGTTGTTCAATTATAGTTCTTTCTCCATTGGAAAATGTGCCTCTCCAAAGAAATCTATTTTGGTTCAGTAATACAATCCATTATCATTAAGTCTTAATGTACGTTGTTGTTGCAGTTGTGCTGCTGATTTGGCTGACTAGTAGATTCTGGAAGGAAGTTGAGTTTTAGATCAAGGCATTCAGTCTTTTCAGCTTAAGAAATAAGATATTAATAACTGTCATTGCGCTATTCAAGTGCGTATGTTTGTAATTAGACTGATAGGAATGGGTTACGTGTTTAATTTTTAAATTATATTATTTTTCATCATTCAGCATCTGAAAGAAATGTAGGTTTAAGTATGTTTGAATAGACTCAAACACGTTATTTTGAGAACAGAAGGCTTTATATTCCAATCAGCTCTCGCATCACCTAAGTGTCAGTCCGTATTTACACACACGCACATTCCCAGTCACTCCAACCCCATGATTTTCCAAGGCCCTCACACCGAATCCCCCATATAGAATAGCATGCATGCTCAGACTGAAATAGATTACATAAACAGTGATATGCTTTTAAGCAGACACTGCCAAATAATTCAACGATCAGAAATAAAGGAATTTCTATGGTTTCTTGAAGAGTTGCTCCAGTCACGTACCATAGCACTTGTGCTATCTCCCATGCTAATGGAGGTGAAATGGAGTGGGAACAAGGTAGGAGTGTATTTGTGATGTGTACAAAAAAGCCAGTGTCCAGAAGAGTGTGGGGAATATACAGAAAATCCATCACACTCACCAAATGTGGAACAGACCTATGTTGATATTGTCTGACTAAGGCCCAACGTTGCCCCTCGTGGAGAATTGATAGACCAAGCTGTTTACCATCACATTAATCTGCAAACCATGACATTTCTGTAGTTTAAGTGTCAATTATGTACCATAATTTATTATTCATAATTTTATACAAACTAAATAAAAGCTAGTTATCTTGCTCATTCATCCGATGATGTGTTGGTGCCAGATGTTATATGGCAGGTGGCGGGGATTAGGTAGAGTGTGCATTTTGATTGTGATGTAATAGCAAATAAAATTAGATCATAGGCTATTTGCTGCACGATCTTCGCTGTTTTTAGAAACGCCTGTGGCAGTCACTGATATTTGAAGTGGAAATGTTTGCCACATTGTCGTTTTCTATTGACTTAATTGCCCCACACCTCGGAAATATTTTATCTTTCCTATGATTACCCCAAACTAGAGGAAAATTAAGCAAATTTTTATCCCACTCTCTATCCTCTAATACAATTTCCCTCAGCAGAACGTTACTGCAGCAGGCTACCAATAGCTTAATTCTGACATGCTCTAACCCTGTAGCTGGGTACATTGGCATATATAGCCTGATTGAGGTATTACTTCAGTAATTAGTCTTGCACAGGATCCGAAATTAACACCCGCCACTCGCCACATGGGTAAATTTTCAGTTTGGCAAGTAAATCTAGGAAGGCTACCCTCCACCTTAGCAGGTAAATGTTAGTACCAAAAGAGTATAAAGAAAACTATGCGGAAAGTCTTTACTTCGTTTTGGTGTCATTTGTGCTTGCACTGTTACTGTCCTCTGGTTTCTGTCAGAGTTTGACACACACACACACACGTGTCACTTTTATCTTGAATCCATAAATATAATGCATTGCATACATTAAACATTTATATTTTCAATTTAATTAAATTACAAAACTAAAAAGGTAATAAAGAAACATTTTATCAATATGCAACATTTTGTAAATGTTTGCATGCGATAAATGCTGCTGTATGTGAGTGTGATTACATACATTCTAATATGTATAGAATAAAACACACCCACTCTCTGTCTGTCTCTAGGCATCTCTGGAACTCTGCATTCTACTGTGCTATGAGTTCCCTTCTTTCTTGAATCGTCTAATAACAAACAATTGCATTAAATATCAAATCAAACTTTTGAATATGGAAAGCATGTAAGATACTCTTTTAGTCTGTCAATGCTAGCTATGCAGACATATTTTCATGTTGTCTGCATTATCAACACAATAACTCTATTCTGTAATTCATTACTGTGACATTGTTGGCTACCTCAATTGGATTTGTTCCCCCGGATGGAGCATTATCCTGAGGTTCCTTAGGAGTTGTAATTTAAATTCAAATTTTTTATCCCTTTCAACAACTTTAAGAACTTATTAAGACTGTGATTGCTTATACCAAACTGTTTTTCTTACATAAATTCATATGGCATATGTCGAATAAAAGCACGTAATGTTTCAATGTTTACAATTAAGTTTAAACAGTAGGTCTTTAGAGTGTATTAAGAGTATAAAGATACATTTTTTATTAGTTATATGATACTGGTGAAGGTAACAGGGATCCATCATACTTATTTTATTAGAATTGTTTGATCGATTGTTTGAACCACTAATATGATTAGAAGGCTATTGAAAATCAGCCTATCTCCTCGATTTCAAGATATTACCGAATATCTACTTGCTTCCTACCCTGTTCAACCAATCAGTGATTGTTTGACGCACTAAGAAGACGCTTCGCGCAACCCGCTGTTAGGATTTGGGAGGACTCGCCGTCAACACGTCGGCGGGCCTCGGTGAGCTACGCTTTTCCAAAAACCCCTTCTCTGGGAAGCTACGCAGAGACGTTTACGTGCTTCTTCGCAGAAGTGTAAAACAGGATTTAGCTGCGTAGTGGTCAGCAGAACTGAGAAAACAACCAAATTTATGAACTTCACAAAAAAAAAGTAATTTGAGTACTAGTATGGGTTAAATGCACCAATTAATTATGCATTAATGTACATCAAATTGATGACAATAAAATTACACTAGAAATGCAAGGAAATCAAATCTTGGAACAGTACTAGTTGGCCTACTGCCAACTGACCCTCTTCTCACGCCACACCTCATATATCTCACGCATTCAGACATTTGCTTTTGGGAAGCGTAAACTTCTATCGCAGACCATTGGGGGGGAAAAAAACTATAAAATGCTGCTTTGGGCAAAAGAATATAATAGTGTGTGTGTTTGTGTGTTAGGGAAAGACATTCCTTGGTGCTCTGTAAAATATTGTGGTAGTTTGATGGTCCAACATTCCTTTTCTGATTGGCACAATTTACATTGTGTTGAACACAGTATTGTCCCAGTCCTGTTGCTAATACTCTGAGAATGGCAAGATTAATGTTTAAACACAAAGATACTGGTGCTAGACATTTGATGAGTTGCTTAGTGACCAAGCTTTAGTTTGGAGCAATACATCAGGGTCTTTACTACTTCTGTGTTTTCTGAATTTATTTATTTTATCTTCTTTGTTTCCTGAATCTGGAACCAGATTAAACATCCTTATCCTCATGTCGCTGATACTGCCATTCACTCTGAAACACAGAAAGTGATCAAAACTTACTTTTCAAAGTCACCTTAAACCATCTGTACACAAATTCCAACCCAAGTTACCCTTTCTATCTATCCTGCCAGAGTCATCATCCCTGATATTTAGCTGCTCTTAATTAAGTTTTGTTAAGCTGGGTTGACAGGTAATGGCCAGATTTTCTGCTTGAAGGGTCTCTGTGAGTCTCTGCAAGGGTGTTGCTGGGTGCCAAGCGCATTTCCCAGGTGCCCAAGTAGGGACAATCAAACACCCGTTTTTTGTTTGTTTTCTCCCTCTCTAAAACCTTATTTTTTTTATCAGCTCAATCTCTGACCCCCCCAACTCTCTGTTTTGTTTTTTTAACTTCTGAACTTTTTTCTCTTCTTCTGCTTCTTCTTCTTCATCTTCTGCTTCTTCTGCTTCTACTTCTGCTTCTACCCCTCTCTCTTCTGTTGTTGTTTCCAGTTGTGTGGTGGATGAGATGGACTTCTCAGGCATGGAGCTGGATGAGGCACTGAGGAAGTTCCAGGCTCACATTCGCGTCCAGGGAGAGGCCCAGAAGGTGGAGAGGCTCATCGAGGCTTTCAGGTTACATTACCATACTTTCATCATGATATTGGTTTAATAAACATGTGGTCATGGTATAAAAAAAATTTATCAAATTTTGTATGTGAATAAGACACAATGTCCCGCTCTTTGAGACATCACAATGCAAGGTTATCATGGAGTAACATGAACCTGAAAACCCTTACAGTGGACAGGCACAGCACGCACATGTACATTCAGTCCACACAGTCTATATTAAACACAACTACAACCCAGATTTACAGCACCATTCCGAAAGCTTCAAAAAATTCAAGCATTGCGTTTGCGGTTTGTATGTGATCTGATGCTTGTGGGTCCTCATCTTGCTTCTGCCTTTCACACTCTAACTGACAGTTGACAAAATCCTCTTCACCACTCCCACCCTCCACCCGTCTGTTTACACCATTCCTTCTGCTTGGCTAGGCATTCTGTCTGTTCACCCTATCCTAACAGGCAGCAGGCCATTTCCTTGCCAACACAATTCATGGTGTGAAATCGTTAAATGATTTCCTTCTACCTCCCAGACAGCTGTATGTTAAAATGGCGTGTCTATAGCTAACAATATGCTGAGAAGGCTTCCTTGGCTCTAGCAGGCTATCATAGAAATGGGTAGCAATTTGGGTATTGGGGCAAACTGCACAAAAAACAGAGCGGTAAGAGGAAAGTGGGAAAGGAGGGACGAGCATGGGGTGATGTTGAAAAGGAGGGAGGAGGGTCTATAAATAGCTATCATTGCATAACAGCGACTGTCTCACTCTGGCTGCCTCCCCCGCTCCGGGCCTTTGATATCCCTCCAAATAAAAAGAGAGAGGTGGGGGGGATAAGAGGTAAGCAAATAATATTTTGAGTGGCAGGGAAACTTAGTGAGATATACAGGGTAACACATAAAGTAGTGAGGGAATGTGTAACAAGACAAAGAGGTCAAACTTCAAATTTGTTTCTAAATCTGTGAAGGTGTCTCTCGACAATTTTTGGAAACCACCATACCTACTTTTTCAGCCCCAGCTACGTATTCAGTTCACATTTTATGTCACTCCATGTCAAAGAGATACCTGATTGTTTTTGTTCCCTTATGTTGCTTTAAATACAGATGTCTGTTCTTTATTCTGTGTGCGGTACATAATATGTGCATATACTGTATGCACGCACAGTAGATACTGCACCATCCCTCACCAAGACATACATTCCAATCATGCGACTCACTGGGCAAATGACCCAAAGGACCACTGGCCCTACCTGAAAATTATGATTTATTAAATGCAATTACAGTTTAGACTTCAGAACTTCATTGCACACTAACTGCACAATTAAAATTACGGAGAGTCTTTATAGGAACACCCTTTTGTCAGCCTACAATGTATAAATGTCACGGCACCCAGGAGCGGAACAGGCTCAAACGCAGACTTCAACACAGTGCTACAGAAAAAGGCTTAACTAAAGAAAAACTGAGACAACTTCCTCAAAATAAATTGCTCCAATAGGAGACTTTGTAGTTTAATGGACACTTCACTTACATACATGCCGCAGCAAAACAAAAATGAACCAATAC
>JAVQIZ010157035.1:0-16243 GCA_036023535.2 Galaxias brevipinnis | reverse complement strand
GATCCTCCAGGAGGATCTGGAAAGCGTTGCTGGGGATAGGGACGGATGGAATACCCTGCTGAGCCTGCTGCCACCGCGACCCGGCCCCGGATAAGCGGCGGAAAATGGATGGATGGATGAAAGAAATGGAGTGTAAAAACGGACAATGGAGGTGAATCTGTTTGAGGTTCAAATTCTGTTCAAGGTCTTTTTTAAATTTTCACAAACTGCTTTGTTTAGCCATATCTCTGTTTGCCACCAATGTACGTTAAATAGCTAGATAATTTTCCATGACAACACCTGAAAGCAAGAGATCCAGCGACAAAGCTTCATATTTCCTGATTGGCCTCAGACTCAGCAAACAATAAATTACAGGTTAACACATACATTGTCAAAAATCCTGAATTGTGATTGGGTCAGCCAACTGTGTTCCACATTGGGTTCTCATTAATATCAAATGCAATCACAAAAAATTAAATTGGGCTGGGTGAGCATGGATGCCCAGTGGGAGGGCCTGGGACCACCCAGGCCCACCCATGGCTACCTGGCTGGTCTATACAGACATTATCTTCTAAATAGAATTATGTCCACCAGTTGTTACCGTGATCAAATAATGAAGTCAAAATGTTGCTAACTCATGCTAATGTTGAGCCACGTAAAGCTTGTTTTTAATTGTCCCCGCTGCAAATGAAAATATGCAGTGCACAGGTGCTGCAGCATGCATGGTGAATCTCATGTCATGGCCACTTCAAATTTGCGCTGCAGAAAGTTGTTTGTTTCGCAACAGACTGAACTACGTGCGGAACTAGCGAAAAGGAGACAAAACTGGCCTCTTCTCTAATGGGCAGCACATAACGATTTAAATGGTAGAAACAGCATAGCAATGCATTTAAGCAGAAATAGATCATATAAGTTTTAATAAGTTTGGAGATTCAATTTTTTCTATGGATATGTTTACTCTTAACGTTCAGGCGCAAAGGATTTTGCCATGGCTGTGCACCATGGCAAAACGGTATCAGCAGAAACACACAAGATGTGGGCTGGAGATTGACAATGAATAAAGTGTGTAGGTGAGGCCACATACAAAACTGACAAAACAGAAATGCAGTAAAACATATTGTCATTTTCTGCAAGATTGAAGACTACATTTTGTTACGTCAAAACATAAAATAATCAATGATTATGTACAATAATTGGGCACAATTATTATTAAAAGGCATAAAACTACAGCCCTGCTGGAAGAAATGTACGCCAGAAGATATCATGACCTAATGATTGTAGATTTGTCGAGCAGAGAAACAGGAAATTAAACAAATCAAAATGTAAAGAAATGTAAAGAAATTAACTTTAATAAACACTTCATGAACATAAAGCTGTCCTTTATCTGTTATGGAGCTGTGTTGACGCTTATTCTTTGTTATGATCTGTAATGACTCCACCACAAACTTTGTATAAATCACTCATTGCTATAGTCACCAGCTGACAGAAGAGAGATGATCAAGTAAAAATGGCAGTGTAAAAAAACACATCCAGTTTGGGCAGTTCATATCACTCACTCTACTATTCAGCTCTTATGATTACTGTCATCCATGTTTTGAGTTGATCTTTGTTGCCTCTGTAATGCTAATGCTGCCAATAACGCCATACAGACACCATCATTTTGTATATACATGCAAATTCAGATAATTGGAAACAGCAACACAATGGCATCGTTGCTGTGTCACTAACCATACAAATAAAGCATTGAGGGCATGTAAATTCATTACTAAGTGTGATTTCTTTGTAGCGCACACCAGATTTGTATGAAAAACATACCCATTGAAAATAAGTAATCCTGCCTTTTACGTTGTTGATGTACTACAGACTACATAGCACCAAGGGACAGAATAGTTTGGCTAGTTGCAGATTACTTAAAATTAAAAACAATATATATATATCTATATATATAGATATATATAGATATATATATTTATATAATTTCATGAGCCAATAGACGGTGGCATGCCACCGGCATGAACAAAAGACCAGTGGCGTGCCGTTGGCATGAATATAAGGCCGGTTCCGTGCTGCCGGCATGAGCAAAAGGTCGGTGGCGTGATGCCGGCATGAGCAAAAGGCCAGTGCCATGCCACCACCGCCATTAAAAAGTCAGATTTTGTGTTTTTTGTGCTTTTTTTAATAAACGTTTCATTAATATATACTAACAATCGATATTTGATCAGATGGACAATGTACTGATAGCCTGGGCAAAATCATCACTGCTGCAGCCTAGTTATATTCACCGGTTTTCTTATCTAACAGGCCCACAGAAAACTGTGCACTTTAGTGATAGGGCCTACTTGTCGTTTTTGTTGTTATGAATTGAGATATAAAAGTTACATTCACATACAAATAAACATAATTGGCCCATCAGATTTACAGTAGCCTATAATCATATGCAGGCAGCATTTATGAAAAATAAATACATTTGTGGACCAAAATGTGTTTATTTAAAGAACTTAGCCCAATGACACTACCACTTTCACCACTTTATTCAACTTCTTCAAAATGTGTCTATCAAGTTCATCCTGCTCACAGATTAAAAAAAGGAAAGTTGGATAGAGAGAAAATGTGTTTCACTTTTATGCCCCCATTTTAGTAAAGTTAGTAATGTTATGTTAACTTAGTTAAATGAAGAGCAATAAAGCTTGGCACAGAAATGTAAAACATTGTACAAAAATATAAAATGTTAACATCACTAGAAATATTTCGATAAATTGATATGCCCCTTAGCTAATAATAACCCAATGTTACACAATCGCTGAAAAGTTTTTTTTGCTAAATAAAAACAATAATATACAATAACATACAATTTCCCTATGCACTGTAGCTTGGACCTACGCATCAGGGGGAGCGATACCAGACCTATCTCCACACTTGACTTGTGTGACAGTATTGAGGCTGGTTTCCCTATAGGGGTTTGTTTGGTAATTGCCAAAAGCCAGCTATAGGGGATACTGCAGACCTGGAGCCCAGGCAGCTACAGGCCCCAGGCAGCTACAGGCTCCAGGCAGATACAGGCCCCATGCAGTTTAGGACACTGACAGATAACCATATGCGGCCCAAATGTAAACATATACATTAATAACTGTCTGTACAATTAGACTAATTGATTTTACACTTAAAAAAAAAGAAAAAATTGTTATTTGGCTTCACTTTGCAATTGCTTAGTGAATAACCCTCTGTAGACTTTGACGAATTGATCTAACGTTAATAACAGTCTATAGAACAATCTTAATTTTTTTAAACGTTTTTTAGCTTTACATTGAAATGATTTTTTAAATTTAAATATAAACGCTCAATTCAAATATGAGATATGAAGTATGCTTATTAAGATATGATATATGCTGCACTGATTGTACAATGTAATGAAAAGCACTATGCTATTGATTAAAAAGGCTGCCTTAGTGTTTTAGCATTTAGTTATATCCACTTATGGTTTTTTGATACACAGGAGCCAAGTGCAATTGAGTGATCCATGTAGTTTCAGTTGTTCAGAATTTATATATAAACGTTCAAGTCAAATATATAACCCCTCAAGACATACAGTGTAATGATTTGCATCATTGATTATATATCTGCTGTACTACTCACTATTGTTTGTCATACATCTACAGAACATAATTCTACATAGCATCTTACAAAGACAAACAATTAATTCCTTTCTAAAATAAAAAAAAATTACAAAATAAAGACAACTTTATCGTGACCCATGAAGTATTTATTCAAACTTTAACCTATGGGAATTGAGGTTGCTTTGTTCTATGGAACAAATTCTGCTCGAAAACTGAAAGAACGTGATCTAATCATCAAGCTTGGAACTTTGGAGCCCTATGGAATGAACATTCTATTCTGACCCCACCTTTTTGGAACAGTTTTTTTACAGCACTGTAGATAGCTACAGAATTTTGTTTATTTTTCTTTCTGCAGAGCTGAATAAGGGCTTAATGCTCGAAACATCCAAAATTATATGCTTTTAAATCATTTAAATCTTTAGTCTACATCCATTTACAATTTTTTAGATTTTCTCTCAAACTATAAACTTGCTATTTTTATGTCTTTTTTTTTTCTGTGCTCCTTTATGTATTGTGTTCATAGGTGCTGGCTCCTGTTTTTAACCTGCCAGGGGGCTACAGGATTTTGGCTACCCCACTGCCTGCACAGGGTCTGTCATTTTTTTTAATTGCCAAATAGAACTGGCCCAATGTGGGTAGCCCTAACTCAAATTTATAGCTCCAAATTTGTTACCCCCAAATTACTGTCTGCCCACAATTGACAGACAAGAAACTCAAATATTGTGTAGACTAAAAATTTACAAGGTTCATGTTTGCTAGGATATCTAGTTATGTTGTTGCAGTAGGTGGCGGTAATGCACTTGAACGGCGGGTGCAAACTGCTTTTAAACTTCAACGAAGATGGAAAGGAAGCTCCAGTTCTCTTTGTAACCAACGTTACTATCAAGGCGGTCTTCTTGTTGACTACTCAGGCCTGGCATATTTTCTAAGCCGATCAAGATGGTCAAACTACTTGGATCTCTTCGAAAAGAGCTGGCTGAATCTGTGTCCACATGTCGAGTTTTGGTAGTTGGGGCCGGAGGAATTGGCTGCGAGCTTCTAAAGAATCTTGTTCTCACCGGATTTAAAAGCATTGAAGTCGTGAGTGTTGAATGCAGTAACATTAGCGTTAGTCACTAGCTAAAAAGTTGGATAGATGCTAAGCTAGGTCTTTGTGCTGCAAAGGTAACTATGTAAGATATCCCACATAACTGGGTGACCTTGCATACATTGCTGGTGGGCGAGCCAAGTGATATGTACTTTAATATGTATCATGGAAGCAACTGTTAGTTAACATCGTACTAGCATCGTAGCATTAACGTTAAAGCTAACTCCAGACGGTTGTATTGGACCTAACACAACACCAAGAACTGCATGCATGTATGGAACTGTAACTTTCCGCTTTTTGAATTCCGCTATAGATGCTGCTGCAGAAATAGAACGTTCTTGGTTGTACGTGTGTAGCTACTACTACACCAGAATATAGATTTTATTTTCAGAAAGTAGCTAGCATTGTCTGTTTGCACGCGGCACGAACAATCAGCCAGCTATTTTCAGGTTATCCGGAAATTATCGCAAGCTAACTAACTCATGCTACGTCTCAATACCCATACTACCATGTTATAGTAAGCCAGAAAGGTATTTAGTTTGTCCCAATACATACTATGTCAAACAGTACGTAGTTTGCAAGTGCAGTTGAATTACGCACTAAAAGAAAAAAAGTAACATGCGATTCGAGACGTAGCGCAAGTTTTAAAGATGCACCCATCAGAATATGGGCGATTCTACAGAAATGGTTCAAATTGCAGTCCTCACCTTAAATAGGTTTTTCAAAAATAATTAACTGTTTAAACTTTTGAGCCTTTTTTGGATCATGATATGGGCTATTTAAGTACAATACTGTAATTGTAATGCGTTGCAATTAGACATTTACAAAATTAGGGTTTATATTAGGGATGGGCGATACCAGAGATTTTTTTTCGATCTGATACCAAGCATATTATTTCAAGTCGATTATTTTGAAAGTCTTGTGTATATTAAAAGAGGAGTGTTTTTGATTTACTGTTAAAACTGGTCAATGTGGTCAGGAAACAATATATTTGAAAATCAGCACATCAGTTTTAAATAAACTGCCTGTTTGACAGGCCATATAGCAGCAAAGGCACAGCCGTCTTGAAGCGTGACTGACTGACTGCAAAGCGCATCATGCCAAGCGCGAGACAAGGCGGAATGAGAAAAAAATAAAAATAAAAAATTCACTTTTGCATAAATCTATTAGAAATTTGATAATTAACAAAATGCTGTTTAATGCAAACACTGTCTCTCCTACGTCCTCGTGTTAGCTCAACCTTCGTTTTAAGGCATCTGGCGAAAGTATCACGTGGACAGTCTTAAGTGTTAATGCTTGTTCAATACCTATTTATTTTACCATTGAAATACATTTTAAATAATCTTAATGAAACTGTGCTACTGCCTGTTTAAATAGCATTCGTGCATTAGCCAGTCTGTTTTATTCATTCTGACACTGCTTTGTATTGTTGGATTTGGTCGTTTCAATCGCGCTACGGTAACAAATAAAGGAGTTCGTTTTGCAGCAAGAAATTATAGATAGATTCAGGATAGATTCAGAACTACGGCCAAACGTCAACTTAATATTAAGCAGAAGAAGAATAAGACTTCAGTATGTGAGCGTCATCACTGACGCATCATCACATAATTATGGTTTGCTTGTAGATAACTGTAAAGTTTGACAAATATGGCCTACATATGTTTACGGGAAGGACGGACAACTTTTTCTTAAATACACTCAGTTCCCTTTTCGCATGAAATCTCCGCCCACCGTTTGTTCGTTCAGTTTTGTATTTTGTGGAGCTGATTGACAAACTGAGCAGACTCAGCTGCACCTCTTTAGTGATACCAAGTTAAATCACAACATTGAAAAAGGAAAACTAACAACTCAAGATCCTTATGTAAAGTTCAACAGACATTTAGAATATAGGAATGGTACAATGACCTGATATTATTAATTGTCCCGCTGAACTGTAGGCCTAAAGGAAAATCAACTGAAACTTAGGTACATGGACCAATACTGTAACAGGCGTTCCGTTTAATTACATTATAAGTAACATTGGTCAAGTTTAGCTAATGTCTAAACGATTTACCAATCTGATTTTCCGAAACCTATCCAAAATAATAATTCTTTAATTACGTCGTGGTTATAACAGTTTTGCCTAGCTAATTATTATCGTAGCATGAAGAAAATGAAACTGTGAAACTTTGGCTGTTAATAGCGTTGCCACCTCAGCCCTGTAAAAATCCTGGACACATACAAAGCCCGCCAACTGAGTAAACTTTAGTCCATGTTCCGTGTTTGAAGGGGTTCCAGGTTTTACTTAGTGTAGAAGTCAAGTTTAGTGAGTTATCAAGCTTTGTGAAATACCCCTGGTTTTTCCTCCATGTGGACTGTCCCTGTAATGTCATTGCAAGTCACTTTGGATAGCTAAATGACAAATAACTTATTGTTAATAAATAGTGGTAATCTGTTCATACAAAAGTAACATACCTTTAATACAGTATAGACCATATTGGATGGTGATGTTGTTCCATAACAGCCTAACCTCAACTGGAAATGATCAGATTGGCTGTGACATTAACCTACCACTTAAAATAATAATAATAATTTAGAGGTTATATTTAGACAATGACACTATGGACATAAATTAACTAAACATCAGGTAATTTGCATTTTCCTTAAATGCTTTTCCTGGAAATCAGATTTCAGACTGCTTGCTTTAGTGATCTTAACAATGTAATAAGATAATATCGCGACAGTTGGTCGGCAAATTGGATCAGATATGCAGAAAGCTTAAACTAATGGTCAACTGTCACACAGAGAAAATATACACAACATAAGTAGCCCTACATTACTGAAACCCCACATTCCGTATTCCAGTTAATCCCCTAGCGCGCACCAGCCCACACACAGGGACGTTCTCCTATTTTTTTTAACGTTTGTATTTGTTTAAATTATTTTTCAAAAGGAACTTCAATGTGTACATGTAATATATGTAACGAATGGGTTTAACACAAGTTTTTTAACTCTATATGCTCATCTTTTATAGACCAAGTCTTGATAATTATCGGAGCGTTTGATACTGTAGCAAAAAACGATAAAAAATAATAATTAAATATATAACACGTGAACCGATCACTTAGCAAAATGCAAGCGCACTGCACACCATAACCCAATATGTGTTGACATGGAAACGGGATCGACAGGGTCAATACTGCGGGCGTAGTTAGGGCGCAAAAATTGGCCTAATAAGAACAGTATGTCTTCCCGATAACAGTATATGATTGCGTCATGCTGATGCAATCACATAAAGACCAATACTGTGTGCCGACCGCTCGGCATAGGATTAGGGATCATGGTGATCAGCCGTGGCCCATGACCTCGCAACCTAACCGTGACCGGCCGTAAATGGTTGTAAAATGTTGTCTAAATATAAGGAAAATATGTAGGGGGATTACTTTCTCGTCTAATTTTGTAATGATATAATGCAATTGACAGAAACGGAGAAACCAGTAGGCTAGTCAGATAGACAGTCCTGTAGAAAATAAAGACGTAGTAGCCTAGCGAATAGTTCAAGCTAACAATACATTAAGGAAAGTAGCCTTCCTGTTTCTTCTAACTACCGTTCAACTTCAATGAAACATTAATGTTGGCGACTTAATAACGCTTAATGGTGTTATTAGCAAACATTTTACGAACCCAATATCACCTAATGCTTTTAACATAGTTGCCTTTGGGCGTTTTTGCTTAATGGGATCTGAAAATCTAACTGTGAAGTGTCTACAACAGGGAGACAATATTTTGGTTCATTTCCAAACAGATCAAGGCATCTTCTCTCACTCAAAATTGTAACCGCCACCCAGACGTGTGGCAAGGGCTTTTGTTTTCAAACGTAAGCCTACTGGTGTCTCCTACGAGTCCTAGTTAGTTTGCTGTAATAGTTAGTGCAGACATTGCTCCAACTATTTCTATAATGTCAATATATCCATCATGATGGCATGAGAAGCATTCCCTTCGAAGCCGCAACAAAGTAAAGCAACACTAGGCAAAAGCAAACTTAATTTGACCGACCAATCAAATGTTAGACCATCCCACTGCCATTGATGGGTGAAGTGTGACAGATTTATTTATTCCACAGTGTACAGAACACCAGCTATCATGAAATAAATAAGTAATTAAATGTATAAATAAATAAATAAATACTGAAATATATAGTTAATAAATAAATTATGAAATATGTACATAAATAATTAAATTTGTTACATAATTATTTGTCAACATATTTATATTGAATTATTTAATTGACACAAATCGTCCTCCATAAACGTTAATGTTGGCTGAAACATTATTTCCCGATTATTAATAATAATAATAATAATAATAATAATAATAATAATAATAATAATAATAATAATAATAATAACCAGTTGGCCATGGTCAACATAAATACTGAATAAAGTGTGAATGTTTATTTAAAGAGTAAAATCTATCTACTTAACGTTTACGACTGGGGACAGGGTGGCCAGTGGGGTGGTCAGGCTTCAGTCCACAGTGGCCACGGCCACAACTTTATCCCCTGGAAAGTTCATGACAGGCACAAAAACAACGGGTTTCTCCGGCTCGACTCATGGTGTCCACCTCGTACTGATCATTAACAACCTGATGGCAAACTAAACCAAAATATTAGATCTGTACAAACAATTGTTAATGAGATATAGCTCTACGCTGTTCTACAATGAAAAAGAGGCCACCCTTTGTTACATACCTGTGTGACTGTGCCAGGATAGAGATTTCCCTCATAGTCAACTAGGACCCATGTTCCAACTTCTATACCCCGTGGGTCCTTGTGGGTTGTCTCCACTTGCTCTTCCTCAAGCTCTTTCTCATAAAACATAAATTATTTTGAAGAGAAACAGTCACATGGGGAGCTGCAGAAGCAGGAAACATCTCTCACTCTTATGTGGCCTGGTTCCGTGGCAATAAGCTATGGGAAGGAACAGTAGACTAGTTAACTTTTTAGTGAGATGCACAGCCCAAAAATGGGATACAGGTATGAAACTCAAAAAATGTGGACGCACAAGTATAAAGGCCCTTAAGAGCTTATCTGGTGTACTCTCATTGTCCCAGGCACGGTCTTCAGTAATGGAGGAACTAGTTCACCGCTTATGAGAATTTTCTCCCTTCACCTCGAACAGCCTGACAGATGACTTCTGGAAGAGGTTTTCCAGCAGAGTGCTCACAATGGGTATATCAGTTCCATAGGCCACTATGCGGTCTGCCAGGTTTTTCAGTGCTCTGACTCAGGGGCTCCCTTCCCATGGGATGCCTCTGTGAAAGTCCAGGTTACAGACGTGAAACCTTTCATGAAGGGCACAGTTGAGACAAGGTAAAATGTGGTCTTATTTCTGTACTGAGAAGTGGGCCCATCAGAGAGGAAGTGTACTGTATCTTTAATGTGCCAGGGTGAGTGGTTCTGATATGTTCCAACACTGGGTCTAGATGTGCCCATGTGGCAACAGCATCATGTCTGAGGAAAATGACTCTACTCTCCATCCACTCAAGTATATCACCATTGTGTGCAGGGTCACCTGCTGGTGGGATCCACCAAAGTGAGCATCCTTCACTTCCTTGTGCCACTTGCCAACTTTGTAGTTTTCACTGTATTCTACATGGACAACAGCTTCATCCTCTGATAAGTTTTCTTTAAGGTTCTTGAGCCATTCAAACCGATGTCCAATGTTGTAGACGTGGGTGCAGAAACGAGGCAAATCTTCCTGAGTCATATGCAACAGTTTTTCAATGTTTACAAACTTGTTCTCCAACATTGTCTTTTTAACCTCTATTTCGGTCATGTTGCCATCTTGATTTTTCTTGCTGAATGGAGTAGACCTGCTAACCCATTCATTCCATCACACAATGTTGTCTTTATTGTTAGGATCTAACACTGTGGGGAAATTGAAATTCTTGCATGTGTCACACCTCTGGTATATGCAGTCAATGCTTCCTTTATCACACACTGCTGAAGCCACTATATCAGATGTGGATGAAGTGGTTGTGACACCTATCTGATGGAGCTTCTTCACCTTGTTTGTGAAATTCCCATGGATTTTGCATGCACATGTCTCCTTGTCAGTAAACCTTGGACTCATAATCCAAAAAGGGTGGTGTGGGCCTGTGAAATTGTCAGGTTGGTGTTCTCACTCAGGAACTTTTGGTGGAGTTTTTCCATGGTGTCCATGATAAAACATTATCTGAAAACTTGGCCATTTCTTCTCACTTCTCCAGCTTTACCATTGTTCAGAGGGGAGACATCATCTCTGTGAAGAAATGTTTTTATCCTGTCTGCCATACTTTTCGCTTTCTCACAATGGAGGTGATTGTTTCTCTAGCCTCTGTCTTTTTTGGGGCCAATCTGCAACTGCTACTGTGCTTCTCATCGCCATTATTCTGATTGTCTTCTTAAGACTGTCAATTGCTAAATCTTTCTTTTGAAGCCTCTTATCTGTGTTTTTTAGTTTGTTCCTGAGTTTGGAAATGGTCTTCTTTCTTTTCGATTTTGTAGTAGAAGTTTGTGGCCTCAGGATTCTCCTGGATGGCTGAGGCTCTACCATATCTTGGACAATTATGGGATTTAAGATCCTCCTGGATGGCAGAGGCTGCACCATATCTCGGACTATGATGGCATTCTTAATATTTGGATCCTCTGGTTCATCCATAACTGACGGTGGTATAAGATCCAATATTGCTTGCACTGACGTTTTCTTCTGAAAGTCCCTTGCAGAATTCGCTCTCCATTTTCTCTTTTGTTTTGTGTATTCTTTTGGATTCATTTCTCCAGCTGACTTAACAAGACTCCTTTCCTTACGTTTTTAATACCTGTGGAAGGAAAAACAACTGACATGAATCAAATGATAGAGGTAGTTTATGAAAGACATTACAGTACAGCCATGTAGGTCACATTATAAATGTAGGTAAATTGTATAATGGGTGACATTCTTTTAATGAATGCTTAAAAATGTAATGCAGATAGGCCTACTTCATTATTTGGTGACATGGTAATAGTAACAATATTCTAATGTAATTACAGTGTTATCACACAGATATTAGAGCAACGTTTTATGTAGTTTTATCAAATCCTTCTGTAAGTGTAAGTGAGAATATCAGTCCTGTCTGAAATTTTCATCTCCTTAAGTTTATATACCTTTCTCTTTCCTTTCTTCTGTACTCCTCAAGAAGCTCTGGATTTCTATACAATTTCTCCCTATGCTTCTGCACCCTAGCTTTTGATGCAGCCCTCTTTCTTTCCTTGTCTGTCAATCTTAACAAGAAGCTTAGATTAATGTTATACAGTTCTGATAATTAGAATTTACATTTCCTACAAAAACATTAAAAGACCAAAATATTAATAGCCTATATGACTTAAGCTGACAAGATCAAGTTGCTTTAGCATTTCCGTAATTCGTCTTCTCATTACCGTAACAGCCCACTAGATGACATGGTAATGAGAGCTGTGCATTACGTTAATGAGAAACCCTTAGCATATTTCACTAATAATAGCGGAAGCCATGATGACTTTGCAAAAAATCTGTCATCACTTAATGCCCTTTCATATCTTTAATACTATATTTCATATTATCAATAACTTTGTTATAACATCAAGTATTACACAATTACGGTAATGATAATCTATTTTGTGGTGAAGGGGGAGTTTCAGGACAAGAATCTAATTTTGAAGTAATACAAGAGAGGAGAGTAGTGTACCTTGTATCCATCTTTGACCTTCTCTTCTTGGTGATGCATTTTGGGTGAATGAAACTTTATTTAATAAATCACTGTAATTTTGACAGAAACTTGAACAAATGCAACGGCAATGAGAAACCTGTGCAAGGTTTTTGCCTAAAATATTTTTAGTGCACAATGTGAACTCCACAAAAATATAATTTAGTATGAATATGTTCCACTACAAACTATTTCATTTGTTTTAGTGAAATATGTTGAGCATTTATTTTATTAAATGCATTTAAGGTTCTACAGAATGTACTCGGACGCATTTCGGTAATAAGTCCAAAATAATTGAATAAACCATAAAGTATGCATCGTATGCTTTGAAATGATATTAAATTGTTGTCGCATCTATGTAGTTTTATAGCTGATTCAACTGGTGAAGCCACGGGATCTCTCTCTCTCTCTCCCTCCCCCCCTCTGTTTTTCTTTTTTTTCTTTTGTGTGGGACGAGGGGGTGGGTTTTGCACAGCCTGCCCGTTGTCACTGTATTCCGCCAACGTGCACATACAGCTTGTGTTATGATTTGTATTTCGCTTAAGCAATTTTGCCAGCAGTTTATTTTGTTTTAGCACTCCATGCTGTTTTGGCACTCCATTCCATGCTGTTTGCTTGTTGCATTGCTAAGGTTGGTAACTTTTGGGGCAAAGGTTTGAGTTTGCAATATATGCTAGACCTACACAATTATCTGCTCACACATGTGAAGAGCGGCTAGCATATTACTAATGAGCAAGCTTTTAGACTTCATGCTTAATGCCGATTTGTTAGCAGTTCATGAGATATATGTCAACACTGGTCGTTTTGATCTGATTACTTTTTGCAATATAGCATGTTCATAAAAAAATATTATAACTAAAATTATAAATTTGGTGCGTTTTTAACTATGGAACGTACAGAATCTGGGGGAATAATAATTATAACTAGAAAATACATTTTCTTGAGCAAATGCGATGTGCAAGCTAAGGTGGTCAGTCTAATAATTGCGACGCCTCACAAGTGTACTGCAGTCCAGACCATATTTGTTAACAGGGGGCACTTACTGCTGCAGTGGCAGTGGCCGGAACTGGAGAGGCCACGGGATACTTGCCCCCCCCCGCTTTTGTTTTCTTTCGTGTGGGATGAGGGGGTGCGATTTGTACGGCCTTCCCGTCACTGTATTCCGCTGAAGTGCACATACAGCTTGTGTTAGGATTTGCATTTTGCTTAAGCAATCTGGCCAGCAGTTTTCTTTTGTTTTAGCACTCCATGCTGTTTTGGCACTCCATTCCATGCTGTTTGCTTGTTGCATTGCTAAGGCTGGTGACTTTTAGGGCCAAGGTTTATGAGTTCGCTATATAGGCTAGACCTACATAACTATCTGCTCACACTTGTGAAGAGCGGCTAGCATATTACTAAAGAGAAAGCTTTTAAGCTTTTAGGCTTTATGCTTAATACCGATTTGTATGCAGTTCATGAGTTATATGTCAACACTGGTCGTCCCGATCTGATTACTTTTTACAATATAGCATGTTCATAAAAAATGAGTACAAAGCAATGCAAATGTGAATTTTCTGTTGAATAGCTTACACATTTTCTGAGTTGAGACCAACACCCATAATTAACTAAAATCAGAATAGATAAATCCATTATGAGCCTTTGTTAGGTGTGCAGGACAGAACCCAAGATGATCCGGAAAACACCCCTTCTTGCGCCCCCCATTCTTGTAGTTGATATGGTGCCGCTGCTAGATTGGCAGTGCTGCTTCATCATAAGTTAATGGCAGACATATACAATGGCTAAGTAGCCTACTAACGTTTAGTTTTTGTTTTATTTTGTTCTCTAAGCTCTGTTTCCACCTTGTATTAAATGAATTTAAGAAGTATTAGAATTACTCAGACTATCCACTATGACAGTAGAGCTTAAATGAAGTGGATCAGCCGAATAGCGCTGTATACAACTCTGCCTGTAATAGCTTGGGCATTATACAGTATTGCATTATTTTCTTCTTTCATGTGCATTTCAACACACTATTAACTACCAGAATCATATTGTAGAAATAAACGTAGTTTATGGGAGATGGGCGATATTATGAAGGCACGGTTTATGCGAAATGGACTAATCTATTTTATTAGAATGCATTTCATGACAATGTAATGCAATAACTTCTCTTCATCCTTACAGCTAACTGTATTTGTGAAACAAGGTCTAGATCCATAACTAGATCCACCATCGTTATTTCTCCAACACTTCAATAGGGCTACTGTAAACACGTACTATAGGCCTATAACTTGTTCCAGATAAGTTTATATCTAACATGACTGAATGATGAGCGCTACAACCATGCAGATGGAACATGTAGGCCTACTGCGCTCTCTATTCATTTCAATGCATGGGTGCAAAACACTGATTAAAAATAATAAGAAAATAACACGTGAACTAATCACTTGGCAACGTGCACGCACACTACGTTTATTGTATTGATAAACTTGCAAGCTGACATAGCTTAGCGTATGACGTTCCATAATGCATAAATTATATCTAGTGTTGCATTGCCTTTGTATAATGCCTTTGTCATCTTTTGCGAATTTTTTGTTCACTACACAGTGTTGGCAGTCAATGCGGCATACCTTGTGGTTTGCATTGACTATTGTAAGCAGTTATTATTTCAATACCACTCACTTTTTGATTTGCTACATTGCTAGTGAACATGATACACCATGCAATTGTCGTTCCGGATTCTAAACAGAGTTAACTAGGGTATGCTAAAGGACCGGATTCTAAACAGAGTTAACTAGGGTATGCTAGGGTGTAAAGATTTTAGGTTCTAAGGTTGGTTTAAAAGATTAATAGTGAGTTGGAATTACGAATTCGAGGAGGGAGAGAGTTCCATAGTTAAGGTGCTGCCCTAGAAAATGCACCCTCCGCAAAATGCTTCAGTTTTGCTTTTGGAATGATCAGTTGCCTATCTGCAGTGGAACGCAGTGACCAGGTACAATGGTAAGGTCGGAGCAGTACAGTGAGGTAGGGAGGGGCCAAATTGTGTAAAGCTTTGTAAGTGAGGAGAAGGATTTTGTAGATGATGCGCTGGCTGACTGGACGCCAGTGAAGGTTAAACAGTACGGGAGTGATGTACTCCGAAGATTTGGTAGAGGTGAGAAGACGAGCAGCAGAGTTTTGAACCATTTGGAGTTTATGGAGAGAGGTTGCGCTGATGCCTAAAATAAGTGAATTGCAGAAATCAAGACGGGAGAAGATGAATGAGTGAATGAGTTTGGCAGCTGCACTCTGGAAAAGGGATGGTCGGATTTTAGCAATGTTTCTAAGATGGAAGAAGGATAATTTGACCATGTTATTGATATGAGAGCTAAACGAAAGAGTGGAATCCTCCATTAATACGCCAAGATTGTGTACTAAAGGGGAGGGGGAGGCTGTAAGACCATCAATGGAGATTGAGATATTGCCAACTTTAGTTAGGGTGTGTTTAGTGCCAATTAAGCGGAATTCCGTTTTATTGCTGTTCAGTTTGAGATAGTTTTCCTGCATCCAGTGGTTGATTGTAGATAAGCAGTGTTCAATACAGGCAAGTGAAGGATTATCGAGTGAAGTTATGCTGATGTAGATCTGTGTGTCATCAGCATAGCAGTGGAAATTAAAGTTGAAATGTCTGATAATTTGACCAAGAGGAAGGATATGGATTATGAACAGGAGGGGCCCCAGGACGGAGCCCTGGGGAACACCCTGTGTGACTGGGGACGTATCAGAAGTGAATCCATTAAGTGATATGAATTGATATCTGTTTGTGAGATATGACTGAAGAAGAGAGAGTGCAGTGCCCTCA
>JAVQIZ010157020.1:25000-27946 GCA_036023535.2 Galaxias brevipinnis | reverse complement strand
CCTCTATTTAGTCTCTATTATTTTTTATCTTGTGGTGCCTGACCCGCCCGCGGGTGTGTGTGTGTGTGTGTGTGTGTGTGTGTGTGTGTGTGTGTGTGTGTGTGTGTACGTGTGTGTGTACGTGTGTGTGTGTGTGTGTGTACTTGGAGCAGAAAACTATTACGGCACACCGAAGCCCCCCGCGGAACCCAGTGCGCTGCTGCTAAATGTAACGGACCAGATCCTGCCGGGCGCCAGACCCAGTTCCGAGGGCAAGAGGAAACGCAACAAGTCCGTCAGCAACATGGAGAAGGCCGGCATCGAGCCCCCCGAGGAGGAGGAGGAAGAGAGGCCCGTCGTCAACGGCAACGGTGTGGCCACTACCCCAGGTCAGGTTGTGTTACAAAAATATGTTGGCTTTGTATTGCAATGCTAATTATTATGTATACCATGCTTTGACTCTGTTAATAGTGGTGTTCAGTATAGTCCATATACTGTTATCAGGGAAATGGATTCAATGCTCCAGACTACAGGTCAATATAAATCATATCGGAATCCATTCTAACAGCTTTATGCTAGCCAAAACTGTCCACCACAGACTAAAGTAAGTGCTTAATGTATATTCTTCTTATTAATATAAAGTGTAATTTGTAATACCAGTAAGCTGAGATAACCTAAAAGAAACAAAAAAGCCGGTTTCAGGGTTTAAAGATGAAAGGGGGCTGATAATGATCCTGTCCCTCTGGTGAGGAGCAACACAACCAAAAAACTTAGGTCAGATGATTTTCTCTTTGACCATCATCTTGTATATTGAGGTCCCAAATCTCTTTATAGGCGTCACACGGTTTCGTGATTACATTGTTATGATTAGATATTAAATCTCTAATCCCATAGACCGGTATAGAGGACTTTAACCTCATAAGCAGGCCTATGGTAGTTTGCCTGGTCAGGAGAGCTGCAGTGCAGTAGTTCCAGACCGAAGGGACAGTGCTGGCTAGCAGGGCCGGCTGGGGGAATCAATAAGGCAGGCATGTTCTTCAGAGATTAGCTCTCTCCACCTTGTCCTATCTCTCTCTCTCTCTCTCTCTCTCTCTCGCTCTACTTTGGCCTAACCCCCTCCTCTCTCCCAGTCTCTTTCTCTCGGTGTCTCAATCTACTTTGTCTCTGCCCGCTGTGACTCAACACACACACACACACACACACACACACACACACACACACACACACACACACACATAGCCTACACATTACCCAAACTAGGACACACCAGCCAACTCCTCTTTATCTTCTGGCTTCACCTCCCTCTCTGTCTCTTTCTCCCTCGCTCTCCATCACTCTCTTTTCCTTGTGCCTTACTCTGCTCTATCCCCTGTGTCATTGCCTCCCTCTACCCATTTCTAATCTTCTCTCTGTGTCTCCTCCTGTTCTCCCCAGAGTCCCCTGACACTAAATCACTCTATCCCCCTCTTCTCACCTCTCCACCCTCTTCCTCTCTCCTCCTCCCTCGGCTCTAGTCCTTGGACGTTCTCCCCCTTTCATCCGTCTCTCCTTACCTAGCTCCTTTGGTGATAATGTCAACTCTGACTCGTCTTGTCCCCACAGAGTCCAGTGAGCATGAAGACAAGAGCACAGACGCATCGGGGGATGTCCCCCCACAGATCTGCCCCGCCGAGGCCCTCGTCCAGGGGTCCAAAGAAGAGGGCGAGTCCCCCAAGATGCCCGCCAAGCCAGAGGAGAATGACGAACTAGGGCCCCTGCCAGACAACTGGGAGATGGCCTACACAGAGAAGGGGGAGGTGTACTTCATAGAGTATGTGTCACTACGCTGAACACACTTGCACACTCACACCTAAAAAGAGAGAGAGACATTCACACACACTCACACCCTCACACTTAAAGAGAGAGAGAGAGAGAGAGAGACGCCCGCACACTTCCTATCAATAAAAAGGGTACATGAGTTGACAGCTGTTGTAATGAGATTCACAGGCTCATTGAAACGAACTACCTCATTTTGCTAAAGAGAAAACAAACTGGAGGCTTGTTATATGTGTGTATCCTTGTTTAAATAAACCCCCCCTACACACACTCTAAAAGCCCCATTGCGTATCCATTAATTAATCGCATTACCAATTAATAAGACTGTATTAAGATATATAAAATATATTTATAAATGTAAAAATATAAAATCATCTGATCGTTAATGATTTCTCAAAGCCTCAGAAAGTAACACAAATGTTAGTTTTAGCAACTGCCCCAAACTAATAAAGGGAGAAGATTGTAGTGGTTTAATGAAGTTGTCAGGCAGCCAACCAGGCGTTTCCTTATGTGCTTTCTCTACAGAGGCCAACTCTTAATTCTTTCCACCACAGACCATTGTCTAGATTTGAATATCCCCAGCAAACAGTCTACGCTTCTATATTAGTCAACTGGAATGTAGCAATAATGCATTAAGCCGTCGACTTTGCAGCTTTGTTTGTGCCAAAGTATGATATGATGCCAAGGCAATATCAGATTGAGGATGCTTCTCTCAGATTGGTCTCCAGATGGGGGGGGGCAGAGGGGGACAGAGAGGGACAGAGAGGGAGTGGGAAAATATTTGAAAATAGAACAGATTTTTGGAACGAAAGAAAGATAGTATGGCAGGGAAATAAAGGAGTGTTCACCAAGAAAGAAAACATTGATAGAACGAAAGGAATGGAAGTCATAAAGAAAGGGGAGTAAGATGAAATTCATAGAGAGATGTTTAGGAAGTGCTCTCATTTCTTCTCCTCCCAGCATCTCCCAGAAGACCAATTTTTGCCGGTGCTCTGCCTCGGTTTACTGTAGCGACGTTGTAACCTCCCACCCCACCGCTCCCACCCTCTTCCTGCTCCGCCTGTCCTGTCGGGGACTTGAAGGGAGTCTTGAAGGGAAGGCCTTGTGTCCCGGCTCCTCACATGAGCTGAAGAGATCCATTGAAGTTGCCTT
>JAVQIZ010157020.1:0-22500 GCA_036023535.2 Galaxias brevipinnis | reverse complement strand
CCCGTGAAGGCAGCAGTCATAATCACAGGAACCTTGTGTGTTACATAACTATGTATCTTTCTCTCACTCGCTCTCTACCCTATTTTCTCTATCTCTTTCTCTCCCCCTTCTCTGTTTCCATTGGTAAGAAAAAAATAGGACAGGCTTGCTATCATAAGTGCTGTTTGCGCTAAAACTCTCATTCTCTCAGCCTTTAAAAAGTCAGTGTTGTATTTTCCTGCACCTCCAAAAATGTACTGGCTACAGAGAGACAACTTATCAATGTAGAAGTCTAGGAGTAACGCCTTTGCTACCTGGTTCTCCCCTGACTCCAGGTACACCAGTCCGCCTTAGAAAATCCCCATGATGCGTCAAGGATAAGCAGAAAAAAAAAGCCTGTTCCAATGCTATCTCTCTTTCAATATGTTTCATCATTCGTACGGGACTGAGATGCTGTGCTCTACCACGCTCAGTGTGTATCAATGAACGCGCTGGTTACATTGTAAGGAGACACAAATCATCCCTGGGATGGTTGAAGGTTGCACTACTTCGAAGGATGCGTCTCAGTGCACGTTTTTTTCCCCATGTTAAAGGAGATCCAGAGAGAGGCTCATGAAGAAAGCCCGGTGGAATAACAATGACACTCTGGTCGTGTGAAGGTCCACTCCAGCGCCTCCCCTCATGCCTCATTGCGGCCTCACTTGAAGCCCGTAGCGGATGCGCCGTAGCTGGCCGTCTTTGCTCTCACCTGGACCAACTGGAGAACGGATGGGAGACTTTGGGTTAACTGTTGTCTTTTCTGTTCGCTAACTTGATGAAGGAGCACGCGAACGCACTGATAACGACACTCCCGAAGAGGGTTGCGGCCCCCGGTTAAGTTAAAAGTAATCTTAATACCAAAATAGACATTTTTGATATGTGGGTGTGATTGTTTGTCTGCGTGTGTCTTAGTCTTGGGGCTTTCTTTTATGACACTAGGGCCCGGTGTAGTCTAGAACTAGGTTTAATCCCTGTACGACAAACCGGGCCTAGATGTCTCCATGTTACATGGAGAAGGAAGGGACGCGCTGATATGTGTCTCTGTGTGTGTGTTTTTCTGATATACTGCCAGCGAGGGATTATCAACACCGCTGTGATGTGGATACCCGTGAGGATGGTCTTTGAATGTGTGCTCAGCACCCCAGTCACGTTCGCCACCTCACTTAAAAGCTAATCATGCCCATCACAGCTTTTCTGTCAATACAAACCTCTCCCCCCTCCCCTTTGCTCCCCCTCGGTCCACTACCTTCGCCTACCCGTTTGTTGTGCAGTCAGGTAAAATGTTCATCCTTCCTGGCTGAATCACATTTTGTTTCCAGTTTTTGTCATACACACACACACACACACACACACACACACACACACACACACACACACATATATATATATATATATATATATATATATATATATTGGTGACGTTATGCTCATGATATAGGCCTATTCATTACGGGTTAAAGTGCCTCTAATTTTATTGATTTGAACTCATTCCAGTAGACCTACGAAAATAATAGCTTGAAAGACAAGTCTAGTCTTTACTATCAAATCCGTCCACACAAATGAAATTAGACAATGCTTGAGTTTCGTGGGCTAAGCTATGATGGTATTGTTCTTATAGCCTACTTGCACATGTCTAGCGCTATCAACGGTCGTCCTGCGCGACCCAGACTTGCTCAATGATTATTGGCAATGAGATGAATGGCTTCAAGATTCGCTCTGGCTTTCTGAATGAAACTTTGCAACTACAGCTGCCGCTATTAAGGTGCAAACTAAAGGCAGTCCATTTGTCCAAATATTTGATTATAAGATAAAGCAGGATCTAGCATAATCAGGAAGTAAGTGACAATACACCCATGTAAATAATTAGGAATAGGCTTCTATGCCAACAAGACTTCAATATTTGCGTAACAACCCGGTGCTTTCCCGTCTTTTTTTTCAATTGAGAGTGGAAGTGAATGGACAACATTGATGAAATATGTAAGACAACAACACAAAACGAGACACCAAATTCAACTATAGCCTACAGTTTCTCACTTTTGTAGGACTTTTTTGAGGTCTCAATATTGCTTGTGGGGTTATGAGGCAAGGATTTGGAGTGTGGCCATAAAACTTACAAGTTCTCCTTTTATGCTTTGAGACACAGGGATGTCTTGTCTCACAAATGTAAGGGAGTGGGTTATAAATTGGACTGCTTTCTTATGTTAATTGGTTTGATGTTCATTAACACCTGTGTTGTTGATTGTAAGAGCTGGGAGCCTTTGATTGAAAAGAAATGGCACCCAGGAGGATAAAGTGAATTCTTTGAACTAGAAAACCTAGTCTTTGATTGGCATGAGAAGGAAGGATGACTGAGAAATATCACACAAGGAGCACCTTAATTTACTGAATTAAGGGCTATAATGTGAACAAGAGAAAGAGTTCAGGTTGTATTTTTAAGCTCACAGCAATGATGTTTTTGATTGAGGTATAACTGGACTATTGTAGACTGAATTTGCATGTCTTCTGTGATGGTCAGACATTGTAATTGCCCAATTACAACTCTGGCTGATGAAGCCAATTCACTTCAATACAACGTATTGCAGTTTTGACTCAATCACAGTGACCACAGTGTGGAGTGCATTTAAGAAGCTACAATGTCTATAGACTAAATGTATGATTTAATTCAAATTGACTTGAGTTATATATGTGCAACAATATGATATCCATAGATTACACACAATACTCGTCAATCCATGCAGACACTGTTAAAACCAAAATTGCTTTACAAACGTTATCAATAGAAACATGAGATAATGCATTTTTACAAATCAATTAAACACAAATATGAACTTAAACGTTACGTATTTATTTATTTTTTAGTATACATATACGTATATCGGAACATTTAAAATTATGAACAGACATATTAAAGAAAAACTAAAAGTATGAATCAAAGTCTATAAAATAGTTGTTGTTTTTTAAACCAAAACAATATTGCACTAGTTTAGTCCGGTGCATAAACCACTGCGTTTTTGTCAGACACCACAGTGTGTTCTCCCGGACTCATCTGTAGATAGCCGTTCTCCTGACAGTCATCTGTCATTTGCTCTTCCTGTGTCCTCCTTCAGTCTGTCTGACATCTCCGAGCAAATAAGGCCCAATACACAAAGACAGACAGGGCTCTCTCCACCGCCAGCACGGGGACCCTCTTCTAATGTTTGTGTGACAAAAAAAGGCAAGGCAAATCCTCCAATAGAATCAGATAATCACCAGCCTGTGAAGAGCCCTTCTCCAATCCACATCCTCGCAGCCCTCGACCCTCTGGATTAACTGTCTGTTTAGCTAATAATTTTAATCTGTTGGAGTGGTCGAAGGGACGAACCGGGTTGGAATAAACATCTAATCCTGGCGGCCCACTCCTAGTTATCCTCCTCCATTATTTTTTATCTATACTTCTTCCACAATGTCTTGGACCCCCCCCCCCTTAGTTCGGCCCTGATCACCTAAGTGGACTAAAAATGGATAGCAGACTGATTTGGGCTCATGACAGAAAAACACACAGGCACTGTGTGACAGACTGTTGCCAGACAGTCCCCCTTGTTTTTGCATTGTTCAGTGAAATGTACACATGATGATGTGTGTGTAGACAGGGGTGCTACGGACAGACTGATTCAAGTGTGTTTGTGTGTGTGTGTTGAAGGAGGGTCGGGGGTGGGGGGTATGTACTCCAGGTTCACAGGGTCAAGAGATGTCCGTCTGGGGCACATGTGTAGAGGTTGCCTAGGTATGCAACAAGATGACCTAACAGAAAAACACATATTCACTCCAAAGTCACTCAAGAAATGTTCTTACATTGGAATATTGAAATGTTGTCTAGAAGGTTGATATTGTTACATAAAGATTTGTGATTTAAAAAAATTGGTTGATTTGTCTATTTATGAAACTAAATCAAGTTTGTTTAAAATGATCAAATCTACATAATGTCTACCAAAACATCCTTTAATTTACAATTTACATTATAGTCCAGAGAGAAACTGAATGAATTAAAACATCATGCTGTATTCAATTAATGCCAGTCTATTTAACCTGGGCTATTTGTGGCTGTTTGAAGTGGACTTTATGGGTCCTTAAATGTCGTGATCAGAACCTAGCTTTAATGTGGCATCTCTGTTCTGATATCGGTCCCCACCCCCTCGACAATGTGTGAACAACGGGGAGTGTCGCACGCGCATAAAAGGGTTGGCGGATTGTCACAGAGGCACTCATTCTCGCTCTCTGAGTATAACACCGCAGCTTTTTCGCTCTATTGCTGGACGATTTTAACCATGGATTTTTTTCGTGTGACTGTTTTATGTGCTGCTTTTATCGCCTTTGGCAAGGCTTTTACGCACAAAGATATGAAAGACGCGCTGCTCCAGAAACTTGGATTGGATGAGGTGCCGAAGATTCACAAAAGAGATTTAGAAAACCTGGTAGTTCCTACACACATCAAGAGTAAATACCTCTCCATGCTAAAACTTCACCACAGCAGAAAACGCAGGTCCCTGCCTAGCTTGGCGGGTATCTTGAGAGGAATCCCTGGAAATGCAGGTAAACTCACTTTCCAGTATTTGCAAAACAAATGTATCATTACGTGTTAAAGTATTTTACGAGTTTTTGAGTAAATAGATTGGCTAAGGTCGTCGGTTATAGTTGTGCGTAATGATGCATTAAACTGACACTTCACGCGCCATACCAAGGCTGTGAATGTACGATGACATCGCGTATATTTTGATTAATAATCTAAACATTGAATTCTATGCTTTTTTAGACATTTCTGGAGAGTATGTCTACTCGGACACCACTCGTCAACGAGTGGTATTTGAGATGGACGCCAGGATCCCTGCCAACAGCGAGGTCACCATGGCTGAATTAAAACTGTACCAGAGAGCATCTCATCACAAACGCTCTATGCCGGAAAGGAAGAACCACCGGCCAGTAAACAACGCCAGAGTCAGCATCTACTGGGTGGAGGTGTTTTCCACCGGCTCCAACAGAACATCGTTGGTCGATTCACGGTAAGATAGGATATTAATTAAAGATCGTCAAAACACAGTGATAATTAGATTTTCAAAGCATGTCATCAAATTATAGGCCTATGTGTTAACCGGTGTTTTAATCAGTCACACTCTTTCTGTTCACATATAGGTTGATCCCCATTCATGAAAACGGCTGGAAGAGCTTTGATGTGACCCAGGCCGTGCACTATTGGTCCAAGACGCAGCAGAAAACACCTATGCATCTGGAGGTGTGGATCGAGGGCGAGAGACCTGGCAGCTACGCCGCAGAAATGGCAAAGAGTGTTCACTTTACCACCCAAGGCCAGACGGACAACACCTTGGGAAACCCCGAGCTCGTCCTCTACACACTCAACCTCGAAGAGTATGGGTAAGGACGCGCACTTTGATATACAGGACATTGTGTGAGAGTGACAATTAGCTTGTATACTCCCAACATTTACATTAATTACCTGAGTGGTGCAAAGGTAACTAACGGCCCCTTCCTTTTACGTCTGCAGGTCTCGAGGAGATTGTGAGACCAATCAAAACAAAGACGCGTGCTGCAGAGAAGAAAATTTCATAAATTTTCGCGCACTCACTTGGACTCAGTACTGGATCATCGAACCAGCGGGATACAAAGCCTTCAGATGCGCGGGAGGGTGCAAGCAGCCCAAACGCAACTACGGCTACGGAGAGAGAAGGTGCACTGTCTCAGAAAGTGCACCTTTGCCAATTATGTACCTAGTCAAGAAAGGTGACTATACTGAGATTGAGGTTGCGGAATTCCCAAACATGATAGTTGAGAAGTGCGCTTGTACAATGGACAACGTCTCCATAATCTGAAGTGAACCATGGATTCCAGCATAAAGACTTCCAGTACTTTCTATTTAAATATTCTCAGGGGAGTTATATGAAATAACAGGCAAGGGCGCAAATCTGCCTAGATTACCTCTATTGTTACAAGCACTTTGGATTATATTTTCTCAAATAATGACAGGTGGTTACTTTTGCACGTGTGATTAGCTTCAGTCCTTCATTGTCTGTTTAGATTTCAGATTATATATTTGTGAGCTGTACATAGTATGTATGAGTGATGTATATTATGCTTTCATATATTATGAAAAATAAAAATATTTTTTTCACAAAAAAACAACCATCTTCTTCTTGGTAAGAATTGTCATATACATGGAATCTCACTGATATAAAATTAACTAATGTAAATCTAACCTTAGAATGTATGGGCCTTTATTTGCACAGTATTCAATAGGACATGGTAATGCTAGGTAAATAATTCAAATTTACCTAATGAGTTGTGTCTCATTACAATGGTGCTGGACACTGCCATTGACTGTGACACTCAAACAGATTTGTTTGAGAAGCATTTGCAATCAGCTTCCTGAATATTTGAGGTATGTTTACTTTAGAATAAGCCTACATGGTCACATACAGGGACTGGGAATCCACACAAACCTGTGCTACATGTATTTACATCAAGCTTAGGCACAATAGGCAGGACCAAACATTGTTAAGCATGTAAGTCTATGTGTTCTAATATGGCTCTGTTTGCTAGCTGTGAGGGGGTTCCTGTCATTTTAATGGGCTGCTAAAGTATTTAAAACGGGGGGTGATGGAGGTAAACAATGCATAGTCAAAACCAAGAGGTTGTCTGACAGGGAAGTGGATTGCCAGTATAGACAGGATGGCTGGGAATATAATGGAGACGCTGGCAACATCTGGAGTGTCTACAATCCTTCCCTTTTTTTCTCTAAGAATTGTGATGTTAAGTAAAGCAGGTCAATTCAAACTTTTCAAAGTATTACTTTACCTATAGGCGAGTTAGTAAAATAGTTTGAAAGTAGGCATAACAGAAAAAAACAAATACAAGTTATTTCATTTAAACAGCTTCATTTGCTTCAATAATCTGACAAAAATACAAAAAAAACAACATACTGCAACATTTGAACATAAATATTCAAAGATTGACTGATAGAAAATATATCAGTAGACTGTTTAGCATTTGAATATAATTTTATCCACAATCAGCTTATCGGACGCTTTACCTGAAATACTGAAAAACATTATATTATTTAGCTGTATGAAATTGGGAAATTGAAAAGGTTTCCAGCACTGTAAACACTTGGTGTGAATACCACAGAAATAATATGCTAACTTTATCATAGAAAAAGTAGGAAACTAATGATTACATGCATCCAATACAAAACAGGACTCACGGTGCTGAAACTCTACATATTCTGATCACTGGTTCAGGACATGATTATTACAACATGGTATACCTTAAATCAGTTCATAAATATCCATGCATTGCTGAAAACGCTTCAAACAATTAACATTTTATGTAAATATCCACGTAGTAGAAAACAAAGGTCATGGAAAAACAGTTTTAATACTTTGAAACAGTGCTTTAGTGGTATACAAGGGATTTAACAATAAATTGTGTTTTACGTTCATGAATCTATCCACAGACGAGTAGGCCACACTGTTTCTAACGTGGTTCTTCAGTATATCTTTGAGTTTTACACTGTAACTTTATTTTTGTTTTCCTGTGCTTTATTCTATTCTATGTAGGATTATGGTATGCTGTAAGGTAGGTAGCCCTTTCATTTGCTGGTGAAAATGAGAACCACTTTAACACTTTCTACTATACTGGCATTGGAAATACATTTCAAATGGGAAAAATATAAAAGCTATGGAGTGTATTTTTTAGTGGATCTATTCTGTGGATCTATTCATATCTAATTATATCTAATGCACCTGGAGCTTTTCAAGTATTTTAAATGGTATCCATAAGTTATGTTTTGTAACAAGCTAAACTGGCCACTTTATATCTTTCTTTTAAGACCAATTTAAGTAGTCAAAGCACAAATAACATTTAAATGTAAACACAGACACCTACTTTCTGCTGAGTGCATTAGTGACAACGTGGAACTGGGATCATAAGGTATATTTCTTTTTTACAAAAACATGACCTAAAAGCTAAACATTTTCCAAAATACTCTTGCAGTTAGTTTTTTTTATATATAGACAACTTATAAAAATAACAAATAAGTGGGAACCATAATTTCTAGTTTGATTATGAAGTCTTGCTATTGTAAAAAAGGGTACTAGAAATAAATACAAATGCATAATTATACAAAACAAAATGACTAATATAGATGATCTAATTCTAAAATGTCTTTCAACAATTAAAAAGAAAATGCAGCTTAAGACCAAAACAATATACTAGAATAGCCATGGCTGTAGAAACTGCAAAGGCAAACGTTGGGCGTTATAGTTTGCTGCTAGTGAGCTGCTAACGATATATTCACGAGAAGGCTGATGTCCTTACTGTTTGAAGTAGCAAACCAGGTCATAGCCCTATCAAAGGTCCTTTACGCACCTTTGAGCTCAATCAAAAGTCATAAGCCAGAGGAAGTTGTAAAAAAGCAAATTAGTTGTTTATTGTAAGTCTATGAAGTTAAGATTACAGGCTTGATGTTTAGAACAAAGACGAAACCCAAAAACCTTTAAATGCTTTCTTCAAATTACGGTATTTGTATGTCGACAAAAGACTACATATACAATCTAACAATACTATATACCTAGCTTCCGATAAGATTAGGTAACATTCGGTCATTACTGTGTTTCTCAACTTCTCATACCAACAAATGAAACTAACCAAAAACAATATTTACAATTTGTAATATATAAAAAAAAATTAAGAAAACAAAATCACACAGCACAGATAAAATGCACAACCCTGAAAATCTTTAGAAACATCTGCAACACAAGCAAATGTCATGGTTCCTGATATTCAAATGAGACTTTCTGTTTAAAACGATGTGATTTAAAAGTAGTGGAAAAGGATCATTAAATGTACAAAAAAGAAAATTTTGAATGAAAATGAACCCCTAATAAAGCGTCAAAGACACCATCCTCTACTTTAGATGTGGAATGTTGTTTCTCCATATAGCTTTGAGCTTTTTTTTCCGTCAGTTGGCTTATTTGATTTTTTAAAAGTGGGTTCTAGAAAAAACGGGGTGTTCCGTGGCTTGTGGTGGATCTCTCAGTGGGCCACCAGTCCTTTGAACTGTCTCTAGTAATAGCCACCTCCTGGCTGGTACTGCTGGCTCCATGGCTTCTGGTTCCAGAACTGGGAGACAGACAGAGAAAATTAGATTGTGTTTTTTCTCAAAGGCTGTGTAACAAAAGATACAGAGATGAAAAAATAAAACTACAAAAACTGATAAACAGCTCACACTGGGACAATGAAGAGAACACCAATAATCAGAACTGCTTTAATTTCAAAAGCTATATGGAGGTTGTTCAGTTCCTGGATATTTCACACTTGTTTTGAAACGTACTCCAAATTCAAAAAGAACATTAGGCAGGCCATTATCATTAACCCGGCAATCGTTAAGACTGCAAAATAAGAAACCAACACATTAATGGTGGGCGTGTCAAGAGTCTAGTATCAGTTCACAATTTAATCAATCTCTATGCAATCAATCTCTTTTGTTCTTTAGTCTTTAGTCTAAGATACTGACCCCTTGCTGCCAGCTCTGGTTGAATTGCTGGGCCTTGTCCATTCCGAAGCCTCCTCCATTCCTGTTACCAAAACCGCCACCGCCGCCCCCACTATTTCTGTTGTTGCCGAAGTTACCGTTCTTGTTGCCGAAGCCACCGCGGCTGCCACCTCCTCCTCCTCCTCCTCCTCTCTGCTGGAACTGTGTGGAGAAAAGGGAAGAACATGTAGAGACCAAAAACATCTCATGTCTCCTCACTGGCCTGATGGGTATTTCTGTGAATTCAGGAAAATGTACTTCGCATGGACAAGTTAACCATCATCAAACCAAATCGAAGGTTTATATTATACCATTACATTTTTGTTTTGACTAATAATGAGACATTCCGTTTCCTCAGCTCATCAGAAACGTACCTGGTTGAAGTTGCCTCTGCTTCCTCCACCACCTCCGCCTCCTCTGCTCATGTTGGCTCCTCCTCCACGGCCCATGTTGCCCCTGTTCATTGGACCGCCTCTATTCATGGACCCTCCTCTGTGGCCCATGTTGCCTCTCATTGGTCCACCTCGGGGGGATCCTCCCAGGCTGGGAATGTGGCCGCCGCCGCCACCACCGCCGCTGCCCCTGTTGAAGTTGCCTCGGCTGGGGAAGCCTCCACGGTAGGCTGGGGGAGGCAGGAATCCGCGGGGAGGACGGTTGAAGCCCCCGCGGGGTCCTGGAGCTGACGAGGGGGAGAGAGGATCATGTTGACTACCACATGTAAAGTTGTGATATCGTTTAGTCTCCATGCTACAATGTGTCTCGCTTCGATACACACATGGTGTTACCAGTGGTAAACAAAAAAGACATTTGCTTTTTTTTTTTAAAAGCTGTTCACATAGTCAACCAATCATTCTTTCCCTAAAGCAGTTAGGGGTATAGTTAATAAACAGTGGTTCTGCTATCGGGTTTAAACCGAATCACTTGCGTACCTCCTCTGAAGTTGCCTCGGTTCTGGAAGCCGCCACGGTTCCCTCCTCTCTGGCCCGGTCCTCCTCCACGGTTGAACTGGTTCTTGCCTCCCCGGCTTCCTCCGCGGGGCCCTCCTCCTCCTCCTCCGCCGCCACCTCCTCTCTTTGGGGTCATGCCGCCCTGGTTGGGTCTCTTCTCTGCGGGCAGGGCGTTCTTGCTCTCCTCCTTGTACTGCTCCAGCAGCTTGGCGGCGGGCTCCTTGTCCATCTCGGCAAACACTACCTCGTTGAAGCTCTCGCCCTCCTCTGGCAGAGAGTAGAAACCTGCAGGACGGTAAAAGAGTCGTTGAGATCGACAGTTAGGTCAATAAAAACAATAGGACAACCATTCCAAAAGTGTTGACGTTATAAATGTGTTCAGGAGTCAATCCTAAAAGGTACCCAAAGCAGAGGCTAGACTAAAAAGGCATTACTTTTCATTTTGATGAGCGCGTGCTCGGGCACTTCTTTGCCCTCACACTCTGCCTTCTTCTGGGATCTCTGCTTGTAGTCCTCGTCCGAGGGACACACCACCACGGCCTTGCGTTGGTAGCCAGCAAACAGACACATCTTCCTCTTCTGGCCCGCAGCAGACAGGTTGGTCTGCGGATCATTGAAAAGATAGATTTTTTTTGCATGTGAATGTAAAAATAAAAAATATAAAAAAACAAACAAACTATAATTACCAAATCAATAATAAAGTGATTGGCCATGAGGACACCATTTCATTGGTTTGTTATAGAAACGTTTATCTTTCCTAAACTATATATATGGAACTCAATTGCCTGGTTCACGATCTTATAAAAGGCTTCTATTAAATAATACATATAAAAAAAAAATTTGCCCCACAGTATTTATTGCTTGTTAGATAAGACTTTAAATCGTGAGGTCACTGTAAAGGCTTACATGGTCTAAGATGTAATTCCTTTTCTTGCGGGCGGCAATCTCAATGAATTTGCCCAGGAAGAGAGGTGCGCGCTGGGAAATGGCCATCAGTTTGGTCACATCCTTTGACTGGCGCTTCAGACTGTTCATCTGGAGAACAATGGTAGAGTCAGCTTGAACAGTTTTACTCTGACGGATTGAGTACTGTGATCACATCTAGAATATAATTCCAGTGGTAATCATCCCACTGAAGTTCTACAAAAAAGTATTTGAGACTTGATCACATCTAAAGCCTGTTTACATTTTCCCTTTTCTGTCTGGGTGTGTTTTGCTACTAACCATCATTTTCTCCACAATAGTGTCACTGCCCAGGATGTAGTATTTCCCTGGGTTCTCCTGCACGTGGTTTTTCACCCAGGTGGTCTTCCCTGACCCTGGCAGGCCAACCATGACAATCATCTACGACACAGAGAGACCGTCGGCCAGTTACACACAGCTCAAGACGTGGGTTAATAATACCAGGGGTGTCATCAGTTTAGGAGCACAGCATCCAATAAAAACATAAAATCCTGCCCAATTGAAATACATTTGAATTCCATCCAGAGTTAAATAACCCTGTTGCTAAGAGACACAGCACGCTGTCAGTCTACAGCTAGCCCCTTTCCCTCTACTACCACTCACTCCAATAGTTACCTCGCAGTCTTTCTTGGTCTCGGGCCCCTTGGTTCCACGCACGCGCTCGTCCACGGGGACCTGCTGGATGAAGGTATAGCCCTCGGGCTGGGGGAAGTAGGGCGTCTCCATCTGGCCAAAGTTGAACTCCACGGCGCAGTTGTGGCAGATGACGTGGGGGAAGAGAGCCCGCTCGCCCAGGGACTCTTTGGGAACCTGGAAGGCCATGGTCGGCTCCTGGCCATTCTTGGCGAAGGACATTTCCACCTGGTCGCCCTCAAAGTTCTGAGGAGAACAATAAGAAAAGTTGAAAACGTTGTTAGTTGTTCTACAAAAAGCGTTTCTGGGAGGTCTTTATAAAAAATCAAAAACATTTTTTTTTAAAAAGACTTGAAACATCCAATCTGACCAGAAAAGGTACAAAGCAGTTTCCTACATTGACTGAGAGAAAGTAGATATCTCAGCATGAGAGTGACTTACGATAAGGCAGCAGATGACGTCGTTTTCATCGAAGGTTTCACCAAAGTCCTCGGTCACACAGTTGGTGGTTTTTTTCCCTTTGCCAGTGTAGGCGTACGAGTGCTCCTCCTCGCCTGACACCCAATAAACAGATTGACTTGAATTTAAAAAAAATATCATCAATGACCATCTGTGAACTGAATGTTTCTTGCACTGTTTTGATTAAAACCCATTTTCTAGCAGCATATTGTGGCATTAAAGTGCCTCTAGGGGAGCTAATGGGACTCTAAAGGTCACGTCATGAGTCACCTTGGCTTAAAGATACAGTGTGCAATTATGCATATCGAAAGCGATGTGTGGCATGCATAGAAATAAATCCGCGCCATTTTCAACTGCATGTAAGAGCCCAACTTGCACTGGGAGGCGGGGCTTACCCAGCAGCAGGTTGCCAGTGGCCAGGGACCAACCCACTTGAACCTCATGGATTTCCATATTCTTACTAGAGATATGCTTCACTGGAATCTTCTCAGTGATCTAAAGAGAACAAACAATCAAAATTAAAACATTGATCAGATCATAATGAGAGAAAATTCAGCTACTTGACCAAGCCTAGATATTGAATTGATAAAAAGATTGCATAAAGTTTCAATGGATGGAGCAATTGGTGGCTTGGATTTCTGGCCTCTTGAATCTCCATCAGAGTCAGGAAAGATACATTTGTATGTCGTAAGTATATTTTGTTTACCTTCATCTCAAAGCAGATTTTTCCCTGGTTCACCCCATAAGAGGCTTTCCCACCAGACCACAGGTAGGCAAAGCTCTCCATGGTGAGAGAAGAGGCGCTGTAACGGTCGCGGGACACCTTAAAGTGTAGGTCGCAGTTATCTAGAACACCAAAACACACCGTTAGATATCTAGTGATCTAGAACACCAAACACACAGGTATATGTCTAGTTACCTAGAACACCAAACACACAGGTATATGTCTAGTTATCTAGAACACCAAACACACAGGTACATGTCTAGGTATCTAGAACACCAAACATATGTCTAGTTACCTAGAACACCAAACACACAGGTATATGTCTAGTTATCTAGAACACCAAACACACAGGTATATGTCTAGAACACCAAACACACAGGTCCATGTCTAGTTATCTAGAACACCAAACACACAGGTATATGTCTAGTTATCTAAAACACCAAACATATGTCTAGTTATCTAGAACACCAAACACAAGTATATATCTAGAACACCAAACACACGGGTACATGTCTAGTTACCTAGAACACCAAACACACAGGTATATGTCTAGTCATCATTCGGCATTGAATAAAACATCCCTTAGGGAAACTCCAGGGTGACTAATTCGAGACGTCCAAAACAATCAAACGTATCTTTACAAATAGAAGTGATTCGGAGGAGAGTGGGGCTTTAATAATAAACAAACCCCAAAACTTAAATACGATTAAAACTAACTAGCTGTGGACTCACAGGTATCCAGGCAGACTTTAGTGTCGTCAAACTCCTCATCTTCTTCCTCCAGGGGTGGCTGGGGGGACTTGAATGTTGCCCTGAAAAGAGATATCAGAGCCGGTCAGTCAGACGCCATTAGACAAGAATCTGTGGACGGAACCCGAGTAGGGACTAGGGCACCACCTGCTGCAAGGATAAGGAACGAGACGTGGAGAAAAAATAAAAAAAAAGATTTCAGTAGTGTAGTCATAAGTGTTGTTTTTGTTTTCCACGTAAAACAATGACATAAAAAGAGAAGTGTGGCCATCTGTGGGTTGCCAACCGTTTGAACATAACAGCACTTACCTTGATGAATCCTGTGACATCTAGAGAGGAGGAGGAAAAAGTCCTATTCCTGTTTAACACTTATGACTAAATATATCCACCAACATAAAAATATGGACCTGGCTCTCATTGTTTATGGCTACTGAATTCCTCAGAGGTCAGTCAAAGTTATGGTTGAGGATATATATAACTCAGCATGGAACTAGAAGGTCAAATCCCACTTCCAATGGTATGGAGGAACCAGAGAGAAATATAAGATAGTTCTACACTTGAAGGCTGAAAATAAAAGCGTAGAAATAAAGGCTTACTATCTCCCTGAAATGGGTTTAGGGACGTTGTCAAGCTGAAATCCTCAACAACTTACCAACTCGGGGGAAATTCGGCAACACGCTGCCAAAAATACCTACGGGTGTGTTTGCTATCTAACAACCAAACAACACATCGGTACAGGGAGGATTTAGCGGAGATTAATGTTATCCCCAGAATGCAGACAAAGCGCTGTGTTCAACTAAACACTATTTCAGGCAAAATAAAAAACTGAGGGAAACGAATGGCCTGAATATCTGGTTACATAATGTATGGCGCAGGGTTTAACTGCCAGTTAATCTGTGGTCGAATTATATAATAATTTATAGTTTTAAAACAGTTTTTTAAAGATCATTGCCACATAAACTTGTCAAGACTTGTCGGGAATCAGCTTAAGAACTGCCAAGACCAATTTGGAAATACCAACATAATGTGGTCACATGATCTTGTTCAAATGAACATAAAACAAAATCAAATGGAAAACTCTGATTTTAAAGGCTCCAGTCTAAATTCTAACTGTCGACCAAGGTCAATGGGAAACAAGGATCACTTTATCCATTCTACTCTTTCATTTTCTATGCATCATGAACTTCAGGTCAACATGATAGCACATGGTCTGCACAGTGATTGGGATGGACAACTTGTTCCATCATACCTAACTAACCCTCCTTTTTATTTAACCTTTTCTGCTGTGTGATTGACAGCGCATTCTTAGTTCTTTAAGAGGCTGAGGAGACTCTGATGACGAGAAAATGTTCCGACTGAGTCAATATACAGCAATGAAAAAAAAAACAGAACAAGATACACACAACCATGATGAAACCTGTACAGCGGGAGAAAGAGGCGCTGTAAACACACAAACATTCAATTTTCTCTTTCACACATAAACCTTGACATGGGGAACACGTATAGCAGGTTTACATAAAAAAAAAAAAAAGAACATTACAGAGCGAGATAGAATATGCACGGTCGGATGGCGAGTTCTTCCTTGGACGATCGAAACACTTTTTTTTTTTCCTCTCTGAAAATAAGCTACATCCTCATGCTGCCTACTACTCTGCGGAAATAAAGCCTCCTCCCTCTTTCTCTCTCCCACACCCTTCCTCCCTTCCCTCCCTCTCCTTCCCAAGTGCACATCTGCTACTACTCTCCTCTGGGTTGTCTTTGTATCACCTTCAAGGTAGACAAACGGGCTTTCCATAGAACAACAGTCATAGGGAACATATGAAAATAAGACTTATTTACTTTTCTTACTACATAAATGCAGTCCATTAGAGACAATGTGAGTGGGCACTGCAAAAGATAAAATGGTAAGGTTCTTAAGAAGGCAGGGATGACCCTCAAGCATGTATGAAAGTAGGGTAATAATAATAGTAATGGTATAGTTAATTAAATGAGGGTTTTTTTGGTTTGCTAGTTAGTGCATTGGCATTTTAAAGCCAATACAGTTCACATAGCTATTGATGGCGCTTCAGGGATACCGAAGGCCATTTTCTTTGTCCCATCCTTACCAGCTGTATTTGTTTTCTTCAATAAATTCAAAGTAGCCCCTTCCATGATCCTCGCGGCGCCTCTTAACACCCTTCTTATTCTTCTGCTCAGCATTCGTGTCTTTCTCCGCATCCCCTTTGGAAATAAAACAAAGATAGAATGAGGTGCTCCTTTTGAGAGAAAGGTCGAACTGGTTGTGGTTGCTGGGGCCAACAAAACCGGTTCATTAGTTACAATGTGTCGACCGTCAGTTACTGTATTAAGTAAAAGGCTACACCTTGCTGGTCTGACATGTAATAGATGTAAGACAATAAGTCCAGTATTGATACAGTTCTAAATGACCAGATGGCAGTTAAAATTAGCTGGTCAGCAATACTGTACATGGAATAACAACAAGATTTTCTAGAAATTGTATCTGGGGAAAAAGTGCACTGCAGGAGAGAATGGGCAAATAACCCTGTAACATGGCTACGGGTGAATGTCTACGCCAAATGGACAATAAATAAGTCCAAGGGGAACAAAACAGACTATTATTGTCTGTCTAAGAAACGAATATATCATGCAAGACTGAAGGTGCTGTCTGTACCCGCTGACCCCTTTCACCCACTTGGATACACCAGGTTGACTGAAGAAGTCGCTAGGTGACCCAAATAAAAAGATGTCTAGCCCACAAATCGAGATTATTCTGACCTAAATTAGAAGTAATCTGACCACATAACCTATGACAATCACTAACCACACGGAGACACCTAGATAACCATCAGCATCATGCCATGTGCCTTGTCGAATGATTCACCGTAACATAATCTTGCTAGCTTAAAAAATGAGCCAAGCAGTGAGCAGACCAACTAGCTTGTTAGCTAACGGTAGCATCATGACACAAAGGAGTGTGGCATGACAACTAGCGTTAGCTAGCAGATAGCTAACATAAGCATGCTAACCCACACAAATGACTCATTACCATCCGCTGGCTAGCTAACTAACTTATGTTCATACATTCTATTTTCTTCACGGTTTGAGATCAATCGTCGAAAAACAATGGTGTGTGCTTCTTATGTGAGATATAAATTAACCAAGTTGCGCTAAGATAAGTAACCGACGTTCTACAAGACCGAGCTAACGAGCAAGCTGCCTAGCTAAGATTCCAATATGGCCGCTCCAGAATCTGTGCGATAGCACCCGGCATAAGCGAGATAGCGTGTTAGCAAGTGTGACACCCAGTCACCGATCCAACCCATTAGCATTTTCGAAATGTTGGACCACGTTAACTCACCCTCAGCGGACTGATCTCCGGGCTCACCATCATCATCTGCGTCTATTTTCTCCATGTCGTCCACATCTCCTTTCAGCATGGGGTCCATCTCCTCCTCGCCGTCCTCATCGCCCTCACCCATTTCCTCGTCCTCTGCAACGGCGTCCGCATCACCGCCACCACCATTCTCTTCTTCCACCCCCTCATCCTCCTCGTTGGCCTCCATGCTTTCTTCAACAGGATCGTCCTCTTCGTCTTCCTCTTCTTCTTCCCCCATGCCCTCTTGTTCGACGGCCTCACCGACACTCTCTAACGGTGACGCTACTTGATCTAGCGGAGAATCTCCGGCTAAGGCCTCTTCGTCAAGCGCGGCCTGCAGTCGGTCCATCAATTCGGCCTTCAGTCCCTTGTCCGACAGCTGACGTTTTTTCAGCTCGTCCTTCAACTCGTTTACTTTCAATTTCTTCACGTTTATTGAACTCATTTTGATTATATAATTAGACACACTACTTAGAAATAAAAAACAAACAAATAGTACGATAAATATAAATACAGGACGCCTTGTAAGCTGATGTAATTTAAACTGCGCCAAATGGCACCAGCGCTCGCAGACTCTTTCACCGGCAGGAAAACAACGCTTCTGGCTGAGAATAGGGTGGGGGAGGACAAGGGCGGCGGTTACCGTAATTAGTAGTAAAGCAACTCACATTATGTTTTGGGGCCATCTGTCATACCAAGCAACCGTGCGAGAAAAAAAACAAACAAACAAAAAAACTGGTATATGAAAATATTTATATGAAGTATCTGATAGATTTAGGCAATCAATCGAATTATTATTACACACAAACACACACACACACACACACACACACACACATATGTATGCAGTATATATATATATATGCTGTATATATAAGTGTGTATGTGTGTGTGTGTCTGTGTGTTTGTGTGTGCATATAAAGTCATTTAGGGGAAAAAATGTGGTGTAAAAAGAAGTATGAGGTCGCAGCTACAGGAGATGCATACAATCTATAGATATATATATATATATATAGAGAGAGAGAGAGAGAGAGAGAGAGAGAGAGAGAGAGAGAGAGAGAGAGAGAGAGAGAGAGAGATTGTATGTAGATGCAGTAGCAACTGCTCAAGGGATGTAAAACAGTGACAGTAGAAGTTCTTGTGGTCATCTAATACCCAGATCTCCCCTCAAAGTTTAAGTTATGCTGGACTGATACATGCTGGACTGGCTGGAGTGAGTGAGGTATGGATCACATTGTAGGCTGTTATAAAATATTGTTCTCCACCCCACCATCCATATCTATAATTAATTTATTTTTGCTTTCTTAATCATCAGTAGAGATGTTGTCATATTATCCTGCAACAAACATTCTAGAGTGGAAAGTGAAAATATCTTTTTTTGTGTGTGTTTTGTTTGTTATCGAACACTTTGCTCTACTCCTTAATTTGGCCTTCAACAATTTATATCTGACCATAATGATGCAGGATTCTGTGACATAATGGTGTCACATGACCCTGTGTGGGTTTATCCCAAATGGGAGATGAAGGTGGGCTAAAGGAGGATTCTTTCCCTGTCATTGAGAACAATGTGTGTAACAGACATACCTTACCTGGCTGGAAGAGCACTACATTATGTGTGCCAGAGACATCAAAGCACGTTTGGTTAAAACACACATTCAAACACACCCCCTTTCTCTTACTTTATTTCACACATCAACATGCTCGCTTGATGTCTTACCGTCTTTCTCCTTCCCCTGGCTCTCTTGTACAATATAAATGACCTTAATGACAAAATGACTGGACTATCATAAACTTATTTAAAGCTGTTAGTTTATACCTCCAGCTGGCTCTTAATGTCAATCAGTGTGTATATGGTTATCCCACAAGGAGGGAGCATTAAGACACTGAGAGAACCACTGTTCACATTATAGTTGGTTCTTATTCGTTGATAAAAGGGCAATATAAAGCTTTTCGGTTTTGGGTATTTGTGCTCCTGAATAACGTTCATTCTGCATTGCACGTTCTTGGTAAAGCAATTTTGAGAACAATATTTCATTTTTGACCGTGCACTGTAGAAATGCTGACTTTATGTGTGTGGGACTTTCAGTGCATTAGAAGAGTTAAGATAAGGATGTCGCTTTAAATTGTGTATACTCTAACCAAAATGATTTTTCCTGGGTTTGAACTGTTTTGATAGTTGACCCCAGATTATTTCCAATCAAATACTATCATTGTTAAGAAACACTTTAGAGAAACAGTTGTCATTATGTCCGATGGTTGAAGTGTGCAACCCAGACCAAATAATTTTAATTAATCAACTGAACATCGAGAACTTGATCAGTCCTGATCCTAGATCAGAGTTACTCCCACACTCCTGTGTCACACTGCTCCCAGCTCAGCACTCCTCAGACCAGGCAGTCTTTCTAGTCCAGAGTTGAGAATCATGCTCCTGCAGTTCCTCTACGCTATTTGTTCAGGCTCGTGACTGCCTCCCAGTGGACTAACATCAAAAACGACGCAAAGTAGTTCTGTCACTGATATATGACCGTGGGCTTCATTCCAAATGCGCTCACCTCTGCGTTACGCGCGCTCTCATTTACACCACAACTGATTTAGGTTGACAAAATGCAATTGCCTCAAACTCGCACGTCAATAGTGTGCGTGTTATTTAATTTTGTTGTTAGAACTGTGGTCAAAAAGTAAATCCTACTATATATTTATTGTTATCTTATTATAACAAGTTATCATGGCTTCTCTCACACGGAGAGAAAAGGAGAAGTGTGCTACAACGGTCAACAAAATGTACTGGGTAAGTATGAAACACTCACAAAATAATTTATAATAACGTTATAATAATGTATTTAATATAATTTAAAAAATATATTCATTGTAAAAGTTGTTCACGTTAACTGGCTATGTGGGTGTGATTTACATTGTTATTTCTTATTTCCCACTCTGAATTTTTATTATGTTGACATTTTTTATGATTATAATGTACAGACCACTGATACACATTTGCAACCGAAATGTGTTCCCACTGGACTCTATTCGGATACTGTTTTGTATCAGGACCGGTGTTACTCGACGGACCGTCCCTCTCCCGAAGGCGCACGGTGTAACGGCGATCAACAGAGTCCGAGAACGGATGTCGTTACACCCACCAAGGGTTTCAAAGGAAAACGCACTGGATCTGTGGATAACCTGGATGACACGAAAACTGACAATTGCCAACCCACTATGTCAGGGAGATGGAGCGATCAAAAACCAGACCGCAAAGTTCTCTGCGATAACTGTTCTACAATTTTGGTTGGTCTAAAGAAGCAAGCGTTGAGTCTGACGGTTCTCCACAACTTCTCATTCAAGGTATAGTCAAATCAATTCTGTTATTTCGTTACACAGTGGCCTGACGTGTTCTGTGAAACTATGTTTAGTCTATATATCACAGACTTGCTTTTGACGTTAGTCTTTATTTTATGAAACCATACAGTGCAAACATGATTCGTAGACTATCTTTAATGTTTGGGTTGCAGAATATATCATACTCTTGTCACCGTTTTCTAGCACACTGAACTATTTTCCAAAAATGTTCTGTATAGCCTGTCTGCACCGATGATTCCAGCACTATGTGCTTGAGACTTGAGTCAATAGTAATTGACAGGATAGGTGAAATCCGTTTCAACATTTACAGTGACTCAGTTAAGGTCAAGCAAGTGCCTTCTGCTTGTGTTGTTGAAACTATCATGAATATTTCATAAATTCAACCATGTGGAGAAAAAAAGAGAGAGGAAAAAACAACCCTTATTTTTGTCCTGCTGAGAGGGATATGACACAGAGGAGCGTCATGTTTCTTAATGCGACCACAGACCACTGTTAGACAGACACTGTATCCCAGCGTGTAGGATAGCCTTAGCCATGGTCGGACCGAAATCTGATAATGTGGCTCTCTTACAGTTTTATTGATTTCCTCAGCGGTCTGGGGCATGGTCTCCTCAGTATAGACTCTCACAGGCTTTCCACTCAGAAGTGCAGAAGGGAGCTGAGCCAAGCTGCAGTGGATGATAGGCTTCTGTGCTGACCTGGTTACTCAAGTAGAATTGGAATGACTAGAATGGACAAGTCTAGGCTATTGCAACCACAGTGACACTTAAACATGTATTTTTTGGTTGTCAACGGAAACCATTAAAAACAGAAAGTTAAATTCTGTATGTGGTTGTCTCTTGACAACAGGCTTGCTTAGTGAAGAACAGCCATCTTTTGGATACCAACCCAAATGTCCATAGCTCTGGACTTTCTGTCTGATTGACTCTTTTTGTTTCAATTTCTATTCATCTTGAGGCCATAGAGCCATTCTGAGGAATGGCAGTTTGAACGGTGGTGTCTTAAACAAGGGTTGTGTGTGTGTGTGTGCGCGCGTGTTGTCTGTGTGCTTGGGGAGAGGGGATCCTAGGGAGCTTCTTTTGGCTCAGCTGTTTTTGAGTGCGCCGTTTCTTAGACCCATCTGTGTTTAGGATCCATGCTGTATTACAGTTAGTCAGGATTAACTCTCTCTTATCTTCCTCTGACAGAATGTGGGTCACTGGCATTGATAGCTCACAGGAATACGTTTTTGGAATTAATCTTTAGTAGTGGCATGAAGGAGCCAAAAAAACAAGGGGCGTGGCAATACTGTGAATTCATCTTTAGTAGTGGGATGAAGGAGCCAAAAAAACAAGGGGCGTGACAATACTGTGAATTCATCTTTAGTAGTGGCATGAAGGGACCAAGAAACAAGAGGCGTGGCAATACTGTGAATTCATCTTTAGTAGTGGCATGAAGGAGCCAAAAAACAAACAACAAGGGGTGTGGCACAACTGTGTCTGTACATGGCAGGCTGGAGATGGACAGATTAATAATATATTAATGTGACATACTGTGCAGTTGTTTCAGTCCAATCTTATTCATATTTAAAACCTTTCATCACAAAAGACCAGGAGTAATTTTTTTTTTTGCAATAGTTTCAAATAGATTTTTCTGTGATTTATTTTATAGTTATAAGTAATTTAAAATTAGTAATAAATACATGTACCTATGT
>JAVQIZ010156971.1:0-14899 GCA_036023535.2 Galaxias brevipinnis | reverse complement strand
TACCATCCCCCGCCCAACACTCTGTACTTTTCCATAGTAAACACAGCAAGCAGTGTCTGTGTTATCAGCCTACTATACACAACTCTGTTACCTCTCTCCCCCTGAGCTCTGCTCCTGTCCTACTGAGAGGCAGATCAGTGCTGCCTTTTTGAAGTCACTCTTCTGCACCATAAAGAGAGTGTACCTGCAGCGTACAGGGCCTTGGTGTGAGCGGGCTGCAGGGCCTCGTGGCAGATGAAGGCCGTCCCCAGGAGGCCGTCCAGAGAGGTGGGCGTCCCCCACTCGGTGTCCTGCAGCCCCGCCGGGATGGTGTGAACCGGGGCGTCGCGCAGGGACCCCCACCGACCCCCTGCAAAGGTGGCTGGGAAAGACTGGGAGCGGGCTAAAGAGGGAGCGTGGGTGGGGAAGAGAAACTCCGTGGGGGGCTGAAAGGAGGCAGGCAGGGTGGGCGAGGCGGTGCTGGTGGTGGTAGTGGTCCTGTTGCCTGCAGAGCCGATGCAGCAGGAGATGAAGGGCTACACCGGGGGAAAAGAGAGAGAAAGGAAGAGACGCAGAAAGAACAACCCACTTTGTGATGCCGTTGACAGTACAGTGACCAGCTCTGTCGAAAATGAAACTACTACAGGGAACAGAGAGACATATTTATCTTCCACTTTCAACCAGCGGGGAGTTTACCTCATTGAGAGAGGGGAAGCGAAGCTGCGCTGTCTTGCACTGTTCTCCGTCGATGTAGACCGTCACCAGGTTCTGCCCGAAAGGCCGACGGCCTGGGATGTGAACTATATCCACAGAGTGCTGAGGGAAGGAGAAGAGACCGACACACAAAATGAATGGAGGCTCCACTCTATACAACGGACCTGCGCGGCGCTAACAAGCAAGCTCGCCTACAGCCAAATCTCAAAAGCTAGCCACGCGTTCCACACGGAGGCGGCGGACTTAACCGGAGCTCATTTGGTCTCTGTCTCGTACCCAGCAGCAGTCTGTCAGCGGCTGCTCTGGCAGAGAAACGGCCATGTAGTCTTTCTTGGTGCACACAGCCACCACCAAAACCCCCTCCAAGGTGAAGAAGGCCTCCATACCGGTCCCACTGGCTGTGAAGAAACTGTCAAACAGGGAGGGAGCACACCGTGTGACAAACACAAAGATATCATCAGCACACCCTCACTGGATCACATGGCTACACTCCCCTGCCTTCCATCAAGATTAGGCAAGCATATCTTTGGGCCTCGCCTCAGACCTCTCTACCTGTAGAGCTGTTTCCTGCGCGGCCCTTTCCCCATGCTGCGCTGTGGCCCTGGGCTCGACGTGGGAGAGGGGCTCCCGGAGGAAGAGAAGTCCGAGTGGTACGGGGGGAACTCTGTGTTGAGGCAGAGCCAGGCGTGGAAGGCAAAGCCACCGCCTGGCCAGCGCGGCACCGTGGGCACCATGATGCCCGCCATGGGGGGGCTGAGGTCAAAGTACTGCAAGGCACTGTCCCGGCCCTCCCTGGCGGCCATGGCCGACAGCACGCGGATCATCCGGGAGCAGTACGGGTGGGTGTTTTTCCCTGGCCCGGTGCCCGACTCCTGATCCAAGCGGAGCAGCCGGAACAGGCTCTTCAGCTCCTCGGGCCTCAGGCAGTGGGAGCCCAGGTCCTGGAGCAGGCCCATCAAGGCGTCAGCACACTGCCTGTCCAGGCGCTGGGGCTGGGCCAGCACCTGGAGCAGAGCCCCCACCAGGCCGGCCTCCACGGCCACCGTGCGGCAGGACAGGGAGCCCCCGCACACGGTGGCCAGCCACTGTGCCACCAGCAGCTGCAAGTCCCTCTTAGCGGACAGGTCAGGCAGCCACTGCAGGAGCATGAGCAGGGGCTGGTCGTTGCTGATGCCCAGGTGGAGGGCATAGGCGTGCTCCCCCTCCACTGCCTGGTGACGGGAAGAGAAAGATGGGATGTGGTGAGTGGAGCGAACGGAGAAGTGAAGAGTACAAAGGGAAACAAAGACGTCACTTGCGGGAAATCGACCGTTTACCGACCAGTCTGCATGGACCGGCTGCTCATGAGAACATTTAATCTAACTGTAAGTAATGGCGGCGGGCAATTAAATCTAATCATGACCTCCGTGGCCTCCCCTGGGATGCTTTGTGTGGGTGAATCGATAATGAGGCAGACGCCCGTGCTGCTGCCGCTCACCATGTTCATCAGCTCCTGGAGAAGTCGCTTGGTTGGCTGACCTTGACTCTTGAGCACGTCAAACAGCTGGGAGTAGCCGATCCTCTCCTTGAAAACCTCCTGGAGGCAGACAGAAATAGAAAGCATGGGGATGACTGCTGGTCCACGGAGACACGGGGACAGCTAATTGGCATAGTTCCACAGTCGCCGGCTAGGCGAGGGAACACAGCGATACTAGTCGGGTCGGAAAACAGCTCGGTCCTCATCAGGCTTTTCCTACTCCCAGCTTATCCTTAACCGTAAGGAGACATGCGTTAAATAGATGTCACACATGTCCGTGGTTATAAGGGTCCTTACTTTAGCGCAGGGGGAGTTGCTCATGATGGCCGTGAGGACCCCGAGGGCATGGACAGTGATGCAGTCTGGTCCGTTCTCCAAAACCTACACACGCAGGGGTAGAGAACAGCTGAGCACTTCGAAGGGACACGGACCGCATGGTGCAGGGTGATCAAGATGGGATAGGACAGAAAAGGTGAGAAACCATACACCACGTGTTGAGAAACAAAGATAAAGGAACTTGATTTGACCAGTTCTCGCACCCACTCAAACTGTGCACATTTAATTTAGAGTATTACCATGTAGCATGCAAATTCAAAAATGTAGAAGACGTTTTTTTTGTTTGTTTTTTTTTGCATCTGGATAAAGATTGGGTCAAAGATTGAAAAAAATATAGCAAACACCAGTTCGCATAGTCTCCTCACTCACAAGTTCTTTCATGCAAAGAAACATCAAAACAAAAACAAAAAAACCCAAGTATATATGCAAAATGAGATGTGTGTCTACCACAGAGACGGTCATCGAACCATAGCCAGCCATTTGAGAGTGCTGCAAACACACAGGTCAACAACACACACCACCATAGGCCTCCCCCACCACGCCAGCCATGCAAAAACCAAAAACCATACAGGAGCTGCAACGCAGCGAGGGAATAGGTGCTCGGAAAGAGAACTCCCTCATGCACAATGTGCTCCTGCCCTAGAGTGGTTGTCAACAGGAAACCTAGCCTTTGAAATGTGGAGCAAAAAAGAAAAAAGGAAGAAAGAAAAACGCGTTTTCCAGCCACTTTCAATGGCAGGCGGTTTTGGGGGAAGAAACAGCAGGCCGAGAAGCCATTCAGCGATATCAATAACCACATCAACCATGATTTTGAGTTGGATATTTTTAAGTCATGATAGTGATTGTTGTTGAACAATAGGCTGAGAGGGATAGCGGCACAGAGCGAGGCATTTCTAACCATAAGTAAATGCAGAGTCACGTATACTGTTATCGTGCTACCTGCATCATTTACAAACGGGTTTGACAGCTCAGACTTCCTGCCGAGGGCTTCCTGTTTAAAAGAGCTCAGAGCTACGAGCAAGGGGAGGGGCCAAGGCTAAGTTTCCTGCTGACAAACTTGTATCCACATCACGAGGGAAAGTACCTGGTCCACTTCGCCCTCTGAGAGTAAACATGTGCTGACGTCACACACACCCTCACGCTCCGGCCTACTCTTGCTGCTCTGATAGAGCTGCACAAATCACACACACACACACGCACACGCACACGCACACGCACACACACGCACGCACGCACATGCACACAAGATAGTCAGACAAGACAGTCAGACAAACAGAGACAAAGTCAACTTGCAGAATGACAGCAAGGGTGCTATTTTTCATCCTTGGCTCTCCAATGCAGTAGCTCCTTGCAATTTACTCTGACTGCAGTATAAGCTGAACAAACATGAGATCATTATCTTGTGACTGAGAAAGTCAACATTTAGACCGTTAAAGAGACACTGAGAGACAAATTTAGAGCAGAGAGACAATCAGCCCGGCAGGTGCCCTGACTGGAACAGAAAGATGGATGACCAAACAGACAGAGAGAGAGACAGACCTTGCTGTTTTGGATGAGTCTGAGGATGTGTTCAAAGCAGTTGTTGTTGAGGAAGATGGCCTGCAGGACAGGTCTGTCGGGACACTGCAGGATCTCTGGCACTGCGGCTGAGGAGGGGGGGAAAAAACTGTCACGTTCCACTCAAGACTCCAAATAATATAGATTGAAGTTATGCATGAGGTACTCGTGATTTTCATGAATAGCAATATTTCAAATCATCTGCCACCAGGAAGAGCCACCTGGCCACATCTGTTCGCTACAAAATGTGGACCCTCAAATAGTCTAACATATAGGAGTCATTATTATGGATGGGGGAATTGACAGCGGATGTGCAAGGTGAAGCTTGCCACAGCGTCTTACTCAGCATTTGGTTCTGCAGGGTGATGAGACTTTCCTCCCAGCTCCAGTCGCTTCCCTGACCGCTTTCCAGCAGCGGGTTCCAGTTGAGGACCCGAAAGTAGCCCTCCAACACCGTTCGGATCTCCACATGCCTCTCCGCGGGGCTGCTGGAGTGCAAAATGTGAATCATTGTGGTCAGGCACTGCAGGGTCACACGCAGGAGCCCGGGGTCCTTGGCCTCCGACGAGGTCCTGCTGCACCAGGCTCGCAGCACAGAGAACAGGTCCTCCACAGACTGAGGGGTGATGGAGAGCAGGCCGTTCTTCTGGAAGGCACAGGGTTCAGACCGTTCCGTCACACAGTTTTCCTTTCCCTTTCAGTTTTCAAAGCAGAGTGCTGGGCCACAACATACCAAACACCACTGTGGAGAGAAGCGGAAGTTTACCTTTCCTCCACTGATGACAGCCCCTTGGAGATGGACCAATCGAAGCAGAAGGGCTTTGGGGATCAACTCGCTTTCCTGCAGGCTGTCTGTGGACACATGAAGTCAGAGGTGTTACAACACTCTCCTACCACTGTAATCCTTTGAGATCTGACACACGTTACTCCAACAAGACAAACTAAAAAGGTTTTGCAGATCCTTAGAACCTTTTCAATCCTCAGACAAAACTGGTCACGACATTCACATGTGGTTTAGGTACTAGCACTAGCTAATCAAATGAGATCCCAAAAATAGATGTGTGAAATCTACTAATACTCTGGTGAGAGAAACCTGATAATTAGAATATGCTTTTTCAGTAAACCAAACGCCAACTGACCGGATGGGCCACTGCAACCCCACAATACTGCCAAATGAGTCGAGGTGAATAACATTGTATAAATAGAATATTTGTTTCTCCTTTTCTGTGTTTTGCCACTAACAATGGCATATCTCACATGGGACATCTATTACAAAATTAGCCAAAAGACAGCATGACTAAGTTATAGCTTAAACAAGCACACCGTGCAGTACAACGAGAGTGTGTTATGCTACTGTTACAAGATCGATAACTAGGGCAGGGTGACGGGAAGAACAACAGTGTAAATAGCACGGCTCTTTGGGCTTGTCTTACCATGAAAGAGAGCTGGTAACTCCTCCGGAAGTGGTAGTGGGGAGAACTTGTAATTGCTTGTCTCCAGTGAGCTCACCTCCTCCCTATAAACACATGTTTAGAGGAGTCCTCAAACGTATCACTTACAGCAACAATTTCAGATACACACATCTCATTGGTGTTGTTACAGCTGATAGTGACGCAACACTTCCACAGCTAGGCAACTGGCGGGTTAAGAAGCCATGAGATAAGATGCTTCCATTTCAAATGGGTTGGGTTGTCATCATAATATTGTGTGTATGCCACGGCAAATTCCACACACACACAAACAAACACAAAGACAGCCACTGAGATATAAACACATGCTCGCACACACACAAACAAATGCATGCATGCACACAAACATACATCTCATTCCACCCGCACACATTTCAAAAAGCAATCTCCACCCCTTTCATCACAGTGCTCTCATTCACACACACACACACACGCACACGCACGCACGCACACACACACACACTCACCCTGCCAGGCGTCTCCTCCATGTCTGGTAAGGGTCATAGAGACTCTCACACAACAGGAGGCCATGTTGAATCACACACTGCAGGGACGACTGCCTTTCCGGATGCTTCTTAAGCTGAGACACACAGACCGACAAATGACTTCAAATGGTCAGTTCCACGCTAGCCAGTGAACTAACCACGTGTGTCTGTCCGACAGTCAACAGACTTCACCCTGCTCTAAGACAGACAGTAGAAGGTTATCCCCCCACCCACGTCTCTTCTCACAGCAAACCGGTTTTGTATCTTCTTTTGTGTGTATGTCACACACACAAACAGAAGAGAGATTGGGTATATTTTTGGCTTCACTAATGCGTCCGCATATTTTGGTTGAATATGCAGTAAATACTTTCTGGATACATGATATACTTGGTAGGCGGTTAGAGACAATCCCCTGTCATTAATCATTTAAAGCGACCGCTCTGGGCTCAGGTTCATAGCGCCAGAGTTTTGACGTACCTGATTCAAACAGAAATTCAACAGCTTGGTGGTCTCAAAAAGAAAGCCGGGAGTCTTGTCTGGGTCAACATTTTCCATATTCCTAAAGCAATAAATAAACACACAATCAATTGACAAATTATCGGTAATAGTTCACTGTCATCTACATTTGAGAGCAAGAGATAGTAGAAACATGTTGATAAAAGATGCTTGGGCTGTACAGCAGGTGTGTGCAGGGCCCCACCTGCAGACTATGATGAAGAACTTGATGAGCAGCAAGGGATGTGGGGTGCTGTTGTCGGGCTCGGACCCGGAGAGATGCAGGGCACTGTGCCAGAGCTGGGTGCTGAGGTACACCAGCACCTCCCGCGGGAGCAGAGGCACCGCCGAGCTGGTCTCCTCCAGGCCACTGGAGGGGGTGGGATAGGAAGTAGGCTTAGGTTGGTTCTTTATGTTTTATGGGTTTGATACTGTCAAAACGTTTTGGCCTGGCGTCCAGTTCCGACTTACCCCCGAGGCTCCAGTGACTGCACATCAAAGAGCTTCTCGAAGGATCCCACAAACTCCTCCAGCCACTGCTGCAGGTAACCCACATCTTTCTGCAGCGGGGGGGAGGGAAGGATGTAGATATGAGGTTACAGATCAGGCTCCTGATAAGCTTCTGATTTGGTCACACACGCAGCCTTTTGCGCAAACAAAATGAAAAATACAAAACATGTACCATTGACATGTTGTTTTAATAGCCGCACTGTAAAAAAGGGTTTGCCTCTACACAGCGTGTACACTGGAGTACTGACGCATTTCAGCTCCAACCTCGGTGTTGACTGACTAAACCTGAGGTTCTGTTGCTCAAACAGGATGTTGCCACAAAGGGATGTTACAGTCAGGGGCATATGAGCCAACACACTCTGTGCTTCTTCAAAGCTGTGTGACTGTACATTTAAAATAACGGCCCACAAAAACGCTAAACGCTCAATGAAAAGCAAACAACAATGCAACTTATTAGACTAGTCATGTGTGTAACTCAGTCTCTATCAACAGTGCCCCAACGTTCAATCAAGAGATTATTGTTCATAACAAATTAAAGATCTAGGTCAAAGCAGGCCTAAATCCATTCTCCAACAATACTACACGTAATTTTGGTTTTACTATTGCACAAGGAAATGGTGAAGATGTAAAATAGTAGGTTTTTGCAATATCGCAATATCTGCTTGATCGGGGCTACATCCTGCTACTCTTACCCGTCATGTCCTCCTCACAATCTCACATCAACAGACACCATTGTTATTATCCCACGTGATACAAGACACACATAAGGAAACCAAAGTCTTCTATCGTCTCTTCGCTGTCATCACAGCTTCTCGTTCTGAATTCTTAAGCACTAGCCATTACATATTATTATGAAAGAAAGAGATCCCAGTAGTGCAGATGAGTTGAAATGTGATATGTCCTTTATTTGTTCATTTATGAACTGAGCGAGCATTGGTAGTGGAAAGTGGCATTTTATTTCAGCACTTCAACTGAAATGCACACCTTGTTCAAAACACACAAAAATACGCCAGCACCTTGCACATTTTGTTTACTCAAGCTCAAAGTGAGAAGTTGGGGGTATTTATTCATAAAAGACAATAGAAACCTTTGCGGTTGGTTATGATAAGGGGTAGAGGCTAAAGACATTTATTTTTTGTTCTGTGCATGTTCTGAACACACACCCACACACAGTACACAAAGTACTTTAATTCTGTTCCAAACAGTAGATAAACCAGGTCCCTCCATGGCATGAAAGATGACAGTTATTTTCCACATAACAGCCAAACAGCCGTCAGTGTGAGGAACTAGCCTATACAACGGTTTCCCACGGACGAGAAACATATGACTTCCCACAGATCTCATCAATCATTTCCAATATGTTGCACTAATACACAAGAAAGCAATAGATGATGCAAACTCCCACAAGCTTACAGAGGAAGTAGAGTAATTGGTCAACAGCAGCACCCTGACTGTGACTGTAAGTATACAGGTCTAGGGGAACATTCACACAATCTCAGATGTTATTTATATGAAGTATATGTGACTAGTCCTAAAGTCCTTGAAGTTTTACATTTGCCTTACTTTTTTTTAATTAAGTTTAGATAATTTGACTTAATATCAAACGAAAAGAATCAGTGTGAAAGCAGATAACAGATAACACTAAATAACATATAATGTTCCAATTTGAAAGTTGTATTTTCAAATACTTTACCATTTGTGGTTGATTTGTGGCCCAGTCCATGTTTCATTGCATGTGGCTGGACTGGAGGCTGGGTTCATGGGAACCCTGTCTCAGATAAGCCTTTGGTGTACAGAATCTATACGGCGTTCTCTAGGCTTTCTGAAAGTAGCACCTCTCTCAAGAGCAGCACTCGCGTCTGGCTGGCTTGCTTGCTTGCTTACTTACTTTGTCTTTCTCCGTGTCAAGAAATCAACCAGGAAATGCCAAGCCACTATAACCAAAGAACATTTCCTATGCGCTTGAAAACAAATTACAACTGCCTTCCTCTTTTGGTTGAAGGCTGATGGAGATATTAATAACACCACGAGAAAAACTTCCATCATCACACCAGCACAAACTGTATAAGCCCTCTGCTGGGCTATGCTTTCCAAAATAATATATATATATATATATATATATATATATATATATAAACGAGCAAACTCTCACTGAAATGCCACTTTATTATTGTAAACACAGTAGGTGTCTTATACTATCTGACTGTGATCGCAGGTCAAGTAGACTCTTATTAGCTTTAACCAAATAAACTATGTCTCTAAGTGTACATTTAGAATCATGCCAAATAAAGACTTCACATAGATTATAATACCCATATAATCATAACCCTAGTGATTTTCCTGTTGATTTTTTAAAAGGCAGTTCGTTTAAAAAGTTATGATTTTGTAATTGCAGTAAGATGCACAATTTTACTCAAGGGAAATACATGACAATGAGTCATGGGTAGCACAGTCATGGGGAGAGATTGGCAACGCTGATGTGCATTTGGTGCCTTATTCAACAAAATAATAGAAATGTAATTAGGAATCGTGTCTTCCATCATATTTTTGTAGTTAGTAGCAATATATAATGACACCTGAAGAAACAATAGATAGTCTGTATCACAACCATCCTAATTTACTTTAGCTCAAATTATCCCAGTTTGATACAGAACCAAACAAAGACATGAACAGGTATTTCTCGCCCATTTTAGTTTTTTTTTTAATAAATATCCATGTTATTATGCCGATTATAGCTTTGGTCTCATATAAACACCTACATGTTTCTCAATCCCTTGGGTAATGGCTTGTTTAAGCATGCTCAGATTCATGAAATACTGCCAAGGGACGCTCATAGACATATCAGCAAGTAATCGTAGCACTGAGTCTTTGTCTACAACTTGGATTATTCTGGAAGTTCATAATATTTCATCAAACAGCCTCACAAAGATAAAGGAGAGTGGATGAACTCTGTTGTGTTACAGTGACTATACCCAATGAGATTTGACATAGCTTATGTCACAGTACGATATCAAAATAATAGTAATAGTAATAATAATAATGATAATAGTAATAGTTGGATATGAATGCATTGGAAGTCTAAATCTTCCGTCATGTTATTGTTTTTGAGGAATTCTCCCAGAGAATTGAACCACTGTCTCTTACTGTACCACACAACATTTGCAAAAGCCCTTGCCATTGTAACTAATACCATCACTGAATCATTCATCTGCGGTTTCCCCTTTAGCCAATATGCTCTCGTGTTTTCATTCCCAATGACTTTTATCATTCATCTCCCACTTGCCCATTCGTGCTCCCCAATCTGTGCCAGGGTGGCTGGGCTGTGCAGCTGTGCTGCGCTCTGCTGCTTGACATTCTGCTGTGCTCCAGCTTCCTCTAGCAGTGGGGTAGCAACAAAGAGCACTTTGGGCTTTCTGATTGACCTCGCTGTTGGTAAACAAGTATGACTGGGGTATTTGGGACGAATCATAGTACTTTCACATATTGTATGACTGTCAGAGAGAACTGCTCAGAAATAAAAGATAGCCATATACAGTGCACAATCCTGGATCGTTTATAGTTGTTTGGGCATGAACTATGTACCAACCATACAGAACATTTTTAAATTACTGAAGCTGAGTTAGGGTGGAGTCAGGTTTCACAGCTGTAGATGGCTGGCATGGGCTTGCCACAGCTCTATCACACCACTGGCTGTTATTAGCCCGATTAACACTCTCCCGGCTATTACGAAAGGCTAATTGCAGTGTTTTGTTCACTAGACTGGCAGCTTACTGCCCAACTTGTTTACTGGTGCATAATTATATTTAATTGTCTAGAAAGGGTGCGTTTCTAAGTTTCACGAATGTCACATAAGACAAGACCACTTCTGGCGGATTAAGACATTTAAGCACATTACCACATTCTGAGCTCTTGACTAGGAATGCATCATAATCAGCAACACCAGCACAGTGGAATTACACTAACTGAAAAAGTCCAGTTAATTTAGGTGAACAGCCCTTTCCATGACATGAAGTGTTACAGTCAGTGTGCTATCACACAGCTCAATATAAACTAATTTGACTTATTTATGGATTTGAATTTCAGACAGTTTGTATTAGGACTTTAAAGCTGATGAAGAACAGAACAGTCTCGTAATACCTGCTATGCCCATTGGAGTTATTGGCAAAGCACATGACTCTCTACCAAACATGATCCAACTAGTCTGCTGTCTCTCCATTGGCTATCAGATGGGACTCCTATAAGTCCATACCTGTCGGGAATGCGGTTTTACAGATTATGGAAACACTGAGTTATGCAGGTCTGACAGGGAGACAATTAATCCTTTCTTTCTCAAATGGAATATCTTGACATTAACTTAATAAAATTCAAAACAAGTACAGACCAAGTTGTGATGTTTTTGGCCCAAAAATGTACAACTTGGATTTAGTAATTGATGTTTTCTATCAAAATGTATGAAATGTAGTGCTGACACAGTGTTACTTGGAGTTCGATAAAAGGTCCTTCTTAACTTGAAAGGTAAAACACTCCTTCATACCTAACAGGTCGGAGCAAACTATATTTTTATTTAGTAACACTGATAGATACTGAGACAACTTAACATGTGCAAACATAATACAGAATGTAAAATTAGATACATTCATAACCTGAGATGTTAACTGCACATTTAGCCTGTACAATGCCTATTAAGGAGCAGAACTTGAGGACTGGAGTGTCCTGAAATATTGTCAACATTCAGGGATTTTGAGTGGGTAGAATACTTATGGGGTGTTTTTCTTAGTGGTTGCCTTGGAAGATGAGCTTGTTTCTGCCACTGTTACAGATACAGCGTTACAGAATGTTTTATTAAAAGCACTCACACACCTGCATACATCTCAAACTATTATTGTTGGCTAAATGTTTTAGATAAGTTGTCTTGGTAAATCTGACTGGGAGTTTGCCACTATGGCCTTTCTAAAGCCAACCCCCTAATACAGGCCGCAGATTTGTGTATGTGTGAGCTCAACTAGCCTTCAGAGGGCACAGAAGCATCAAGTTAAAAGAATACTATTTAAAACAAACTGGACATACCGGTAGACAACAAAAGGATGACACCCTAAGAGCGGAGTCTAGGACTCCAGGAGGATCTAGGAGTGGCATGTGGTTGTTCAGTAAAGTTAAGACCACAATATTATGTTAACACCGTTCTAACCACTAGCAAATAAGAACCAAGGAGAGACTTAAATATTCAAGTCATTGGAAATATGACAACTGGTGGGAGGCTACCATATCAAGGTAACCATGTAGATTAGCTGTGAAATAACTTGGATTGGGATTTTTGAAATGTAGGCTTACACTATCATCAATCCAATGCCAAGTTATGAGGATAACCACAGTATCACAATACATTTACAGTACTTCACAATAATTGTACTCACTGGTGTTTTGAAATATTACCCCACCCATCAACTTTGTGGGCATCCAAACAGGAGGCTGGTTAAAAGGGAGTAATACTTGTATCTTGTGCTTTATAAAACCAGTCCTTCAGCTTTGACTCCAACCTTGGCTAACCCCATATACTGTATTTATCAAGGTGTAAAGAAAAGAGGACAAAGGGCAAAATCTTGCTCATGGTGAGTCATATATTTTGGAGGTTTGCATCATACAGTATATCCTCTTAAATCCAGCAACTGTTTAAATAAAAACACATTTGTGTACATATCCTTGGGCAAAGAAGCAGATTGCAAAATTCATTAAATAATTATACAGAATCTATTATTAAAATTCTTGATCAATCTGGTGTCTGCGCTTTCAATGAGTTTTGCTATTTTCTTTACAATCTGACCATCAGAATACCGCAACTGAAATGTCTAATCCATAAAAACATTTTGGACAAAACAAACAGTGGACTCATCTGAATGTAGCGAATATGGTTGCTCAAGCAATCCCAATGTACTAGCCAACTCATGTTATTTTTAAGGACGCATCTATAAGATAACTGGCAAACAACGAGCAACAATTTGCGACATGGTATCATGCACATCAAGTGATGCAAAACATTCATATCAGATGAGGATCACGATGCTTAACATCTCAGATCCGAAACAGTTGAAAAACGTCATGCTGATATATCAGAGGTGAATACGAATATTCAGGAAGTAGTGCTTTGACACCTGACCATGGCAGCAGGTACTCCGAGCTTTACGATCCCGTGTATACTTCCAAACAAACATATCACAGTTGTTCCTACCTGCTATCTCAACACAGACTACACCCTACTAAGAAATCCAACGACTGTCCAAAACGAAACTTAATGTTGCACCCAAAATTGCATAGGCTATATATTTTTGTACATCGACTGATGATCATATCGTAGGCAATTTGTGCAACAACAGGTGTTTCTGTGGTAGTGCACGCCGACTCACCTTGGTGTAATATAACATCCACAGCTCATTCAACCTTTCCTTAGATGCCATTCGAACGTCAGATGTTTCTTAGCAAATTAGGAAACTTAAATACTTTTGAACAATCTAAGGGAACAATTGATTCCAGAATGTTCATTATGAACCAAATTACAAAATGTAAAGTCTAGTCGAAGTCTAGCAGACGCTATTGAATATTATAAAGTTTTCAGAGGCAGTTAAAATATGACCAATGAATGGTCTCAATTAAAAGATATAATGTCCACAGTTTGATATAGAAGATCCATGGCCATAGGAACTCGTGTCCGCGTACAGGCTCGAAGGATTCCAAACAGCAGGGAAGAGTTCCGTGATACTATCCGTTCAACGTTTTCTTGTCCATCTCTGGGCTGTGGCTATAAGGCGACTGCGCTGTTTTATCAGTAGGAACTCAGCTAAGCTTGCTGGAGCAACAGGACCAACCCTCTTGCTCTGTGCACAACAGCGCTGACTAAGAGTTGGCTAATTTTCTTTAAAAATCTGTAACATTATTGCCCAGTTCCGAAAATCTGGAGGTTTAATTAATATTGAAGTCTAACAATAACAAATCGATATAGAGATTGGATGCGTAGGCCTATGTATGAAAAGCCCAAAGCAAACCCCATTAGTTACTGAGCACCAGTTAGTTTAAGCAAGCCTATTGCTGTGTAGAATAGTTTGTCCACTGTCCTTTACCATGTGCCACTTCCATTTATCATAATTCTAGGCCTTCAGGCCCACTATCTGCCTATATAAGGGATCCTCTTAAAAGCCGTATCAGTTGGCATATATGTCGTATCATCTTTTTCAGGGATCTGTTTTGTTTTGCACACCAATGTTGGTCAATATCTAGCAGGACCTCTGGCAGCTGTATTGTCATGGCAATGCCCTACATTCCACAACAGAACCTACCCAGTCCGTTGCCCTCTGTGTGCTCCATGACCTACGATTATAATTGTGAACCCACATGACAAGGAAGTCTTCTCACATAGCAGGCTACTTGATACTGACTGTATGATATATCATACGTATCTGTTCATGATGTCAGATAGTTGCAACGGCCAAGTTTGAGTTTTTATTTAAACAAAATTATAACTTGGTAAGATATCGAAAAGTAGAAATATGCTACTGTTCTAAGCATAGAATACTGGATTTGTTTCAATTTATTAGGCAATTTACATGTCTAGCTGTTAAAAAAATATTAATCCCCATAAATAACAGTCTGTGATGCCAATGTCAAACCTTAAAGCCCCGTATTTGTGTTTTTATTTAACATGGTTAAATAGTCCAGTCGAGTCATGACTCTCTATGTCGGCATGGATGTAACATTGTATACTATCACACAAGGCAATAAACTTGCCTCCAATTTACAAAGATGTGTTGGTTTTGAATTGTGTAAATAGAAATACATCTTAAAATGTC
>JAVQIZ010156959.1:0-11872 GCA_036023535.2 Galaxias brevipinnis | reverse complement strand
ACATACAAACTGTCACACACACAGACTCACACACACACAAGGCTGCGGGAAAAGACAACCCCCATTTCACCCCATTGTTAACACACACACACACACACACACACACACACACACACACGCGCGCGCACACACACACACACACGCACTGTGTCACACCATTCCTTTTCCAGGAGACCCCCCACACTGTCAGCACCTTAGAGACAGATGTACCACAGAGCCCAGCTATATACCCAATAATACCCAATAACACCCAACATATTACCCAATAACACGCAACATATTACCCAATAACACCCAACATAATACCCAATAACACCCAACATATTACCCAACATAATACCCAATAACACCAACATAATACCCAACGTAATACCCAATGTCATTTAGGGATGGGCATTTTAGGCCATATCACTATTCGAATATTCTATCAAAAATATTTCGGTTAATCGATTAACGGAAATAAAAAGATTATATGGAAGAAAAAACAAAGTTTGCGGCTAGAGCGCACTTGTAATGTAGCCTGAAAGGCTTCCGTGATCTGGCCTTGGCTAAATTATTATATTCCTTTTTCAATTTCTGAACATTTCTTACTCAATTGGACAGATTTTCTTTGATCTCTGAGCGAGAGTCGGCGTTATAAAGCGCATGTGTTTGTATCGGTGATCCAGCGCACTTGCATAGAGCGCTCTTGTGCCTTCAGTTGACGCGCTACCTGCGAGTTTAAACTACTTGATGTGGAAAGCAGGGAAAATGTATCTTATGCATTGAAATTGTGCTTTTTCTTTCTAATTTTTACATATTTCAATGGCATTGGTGTACACGTTATAAACAGTATGTAATCAATATCGCTAATGAATAATACTCAAATTAACTTTAGGCAAAAACATAAATAAATAACTGCAGCTATATTCAAATACCCACATCATTTCGAATAACCGAATATTCAAATAATCGTGCCCATCCCTAGATAATACCCAACAAGCAACATTCCTACAGCATTTCTGGTGTCGTTGTTTATCGCACACATCCATCTGGTCTCTTTTCATTTACAGGTCAACCTGAGGGGGGTAGCTAACAGTCACGCTAATCAAAAGTTCTCTCCAGCTTATCAGTGAGCTAGCGCTGCAGGTAGCCCTACATTCAGAACAACACCGTCGTGAGAACATAGACTAGCGCTGTTACAGCAGAGGAATGCCTTCTATCAACAGATTATTTGTTGTGATAAACTCGGCCCTCATCTGTATGTAAATCTCCACAGATTCAACTAACGACCCCGCACTTAGGTCCCCATGGCCCCGAATGGCCTGCAGTGCTGTCTGTGCCGTGCTAACGCGAGCCAGGCTAGGCAGAGAGAGAGAGAGAGAGAGAGAGAGAGAGAGAGCGTGAGAGAGAGAAAGAGAGAGCGAAAGAGAGAGGCGACGTCTCTCTTTTTGTCATTCATAGGAATTACAATAGGCCGGAATGGAATGTCCGGCGAGAGGGGGCTTGAGATCTCAAGCTATAGGAGAGTCTTTGCGATGAATTAAAACGACCCAGTCAACAACTAGTTGTAACAAATAACGATTTTTAAAACAGACGGACTTTTGCTCTTTTATTAGAAAACAAATAGCAAAAAACCAAAGATGTGTTATAATACGGAAACTAACTAACTTAATTCATGCTTTGATATATATCAAACAAAATTATATAAATTTTTTTTGTAACTTCTTCATTTTAACCAAGGAGCAGCTAAGAAAATCATTTAATAAATATACAGATAGTTCAACTTTCCGTTCTCATATTAGGCGCATCATCAGCAACATATATTGGCTATAGGTTATTGGAATGATCTTAATATGAGGAAATGGTTCTAGCATTTTATTATGTCCAGTATTATAACAGACTAAGGAACAGGTATTGTCAGGCGGGAATGTATGAAGTCGTTATTCATTCCGCATAAATCTGGACCTCGTGCTGTCCGTGTGGCCCCCCGGTAAAGCCGCCGAGTCAGATAGACCGGCAGCCCCACTAGGCGTTGGATAAAACTCTTCTTACCTCTTTGCTGTCCCGAGACGAACGGTGCACCGAGCACGGCGAGAACGGCAACACGCAGCAGCAGCAGCATCCCTATAACACCGGGAACGCTAAATGTAATGGAAAATGTAATGTTATAGTCTAAAGTTAGTCCGTTCAAGCGTTTGCATTTGTTTTACTTTCTAACGCACAACCGCCTCTCTATCTTTCTCACTGTCACACTGTTTGTATGCAGTCTCTCTCTCTCTCTCTCTCTTTCTCATTCCCATTCATCGGTGGGACTTTGTCGTAACTTTTCCCATCTATCCCGCTGTTGAGCCTCTGGTTGGTCGGACCGTACCATTCAGGGAGGAGTGGGGGTGTTATATATTGCACGTGATTTGAGTGAGATTGAAGAATGAGTTCTGCAAACTTGTTGAACTAGTGTAACGGACTGTGTACATTATGGCTTTGCGTAATTATCACAGAAAACAAAAGCTCTTACGTCCATGTACACACGAACGCGCACCCCACCCGCATAGATGTCCAGGGGCCTCCATTATTTCTCCTCGGCAAATCAAACAGACCAACTTTACTCCAAATGAATAACACCGCAGATCAGAAGACATGCCCAGTACATACAACACACGACCAGGGGTGATTTGGATGTATAGCAACGACTACAAAGCCATGTAGAAAGAAAGAGACTGTGTTTGGACATATTTTAGAATCGGTTGAAATTCACTGGCGCAGTGTCGGCAATATTCCGCCAGAGGAAGACACAGACCACAATAATGAATATCAAGAGTTATTGTTTCTGTCACAAAGTTCATCACCTCTCCTACCCGAATAAACTCAACGTAAAGATAACCTAACTCAACAAAGAATTATATTCAGAATCCTATGCTCAGGTGAGACAATCTATAAGTCTGTTAATGTTGTAAATTTAAAGCAATGTAAGCTCAACATGCCAATCGGGTCCCTGTCTTGGCCAGAAGCCTATACAACGAAGCTAGGTAATTGGTTTACCCTGGTAAATTCGGGAGTAACTTTGTGACGTTGAGGGTAACTTCCCGATTAACCCCTACTATTAAAGGTGGGTAAGTTGTACCCAAGGTCTGTTGTTATAGTGATTTACGCTGCATCTCTAAACTGCTCCGAGCAGTTTATGTTCGTGGTTAACTCGATGTTAAGCACTCTATAACGCTGAAGTTGGGAAAATCGTGCTGCGTATAGCGTTGTCAAACTGCTGGAGTGAACACAAATATATAGTTTTTGTCGGCAGTCCTTTAGATTTAAATTTACACTTTGTTTTACAACATATAGCCTACGTGTTAATATAGGCTATAAAGCTCTTGCCAATTCAAAGCTGACATCCAAAAAGTGTATTTCCTAACTAGAAAATCCTTTAACAGTTAGTTAAAAAAGTATTACAGATACAGGCCTAATCTCAAATGCGCTTTCCGCTGTGGTTGCAGCTGATATGCTCGTTAGAATGTCACTGCATTATAGCTTATGTGCTTTAGGGAGTAGCCCATGTGTAGGCTATCATTTAATAGCCTATCACTAATTGTTTTCACAATGGTTAATATTCTAAATCATAGATTGATTGATTGATTGATTGATTGATTGATTGATTGAACTTTATTAATCCCGAAGGAAATTCACTGTGGTCATAGAGGTTATATTATTTAAATTTGGGTGGGTAAAATTGACCATAGTTGCAGAAACATGCACCTATGACAAGAATACTGTTACGACTTTACTCTCGGCATGCTTTTCACATTTATTTAAACTAGTCATATTCTGACATTATCAACGCGCTGTCTTCAAAAATACGGAGTTTGGTGCGCTTCGCCTGCCGTCAGTTTTGATTCAATGGACTCGTTTGGCAATTTGTTCTGCCCACTAATGGCGACGCCGCTAATGTGTTGACGCAGAGTGAGTCTATATCCTGCAGTGTGATGCTCTGTCCTGCAGAGGGCAGCAGAGAGACAGTAAGAGAGGAGAGGAGATCCTAAATGGATTTGGTTGTTCCAGAGCTGCAGTGCAGAGGTCAGAGTTCAGGTGAGGCTAGAGCCCCTCCCCCTTTGCCCTACCAGTCACAGAGTGTCCATTAGCTATATCCTAAACTGTAGTTGTCATAGACGTCATTATCATTATCCTATCCGTCATTATCCTAAACTGTAGTCACAGACAAATTGAAAGCGTTTCAGAACGAGCAGTAAACCAAAATTAATCACTGTGTTTTTATTTCTCATTTAAAGTTTTTATGAATTTTATAAAATGTATATAGCAAAAAAGCAAATAACTAACCAAATAAATAAATAAGTAAAAGAACAATCCAGTCAAATAAACCAAAATTACACAGGGCAGGATAACATTCGCTGAAATAAGAAGACGGGTAAATGGTTTCAATAATATGATAGACATTAGTACAGATGAACTGTAACAACCCGTTAGATTTTGGTCAGGATTTGGTTATTCCCTTCGGACATATACCCACTAAAGCTATGCCATTGTTCTTGAATCATAACAGTTTTCATATTCAATCTTCCCAGCATCTTTTCACATGCAACAGTTACAATCATTTGTTCCCTCCACATTTTCAATGTAGGAGTTTGAATCTCTTTCCAACATCTAAGAATCAAGCGTGGACATGTTATTAAGCCACTCATTAATACTCTAAATTCAAACTTATTCAAATGCGGCACTATGTTTTGTCCCCAAGGAGACAATACCTTGGCATCTGGGCAATTCACAATCCAGCCATTCACTCATATAGTCCAGAACATTCTGCCAAAAGGAGAAACTCTGGGACATTCCCATAATGCCTGTATATACGTACCTTGTTCTATTTTGCATTTCCAACAGCAACTGTCTTTAATTAGACCCATTTTTTTTATCTTGTTGGGGTAAAATAATATCTATGACGTATTTTATATTGAATACATTTGCCTCTGGCTTCTCTAATATATTCTAATCACTGTTTTTAAATAAAAAAAATTTGTAGCTTTCTCAGCCATGCTTAATTTCTCCCCTTAATTCATAACGTGCAACGTGTCATTTCATTGGTGGTTGCAGTGCCTGTGTCATTTCTTTGGTGGATGCAGTGCCTCTTGAAAACAATGATGGGAAAGGACAGAGTAGTCACATGTTCCTGACCCAGTGTTAAAAGCTATTCTGTTGTGATATTGAGTCCCTTCCATTGTTCCGTTCAGAGCTGACACAGTGTGCCAAGCCTGGTCTGAAAACTATACACAGATTGCAATATTATTGAACTAAATTAAGGATTTTTGTTAAGAAATAACACAGTAATACATTCATTATAAATAGACCATCATTACATCAGTTGTTAATACAATGTTTGAACAGCCAGGAGCCAATGGCATTGCACTGTCCGAAAATCTAAAAGGAGCCAATGGATTGCATTGTCCCAACATCTAAAAGGGCCTCTTCCTTCTTTTCGAGTCTCTGCCCCTCCAAATGTCTGTGCACGGCCCTGCAGAGCTGTCAACCTTTTCTGGTAGCGTGCGTGCGTTCCTGAGCGCGCGGGCGCGTGTGTATGTGGGCTACTTGATGCTGATCAATAATCGTTATCATGGGTCACGAACGGCGGGGCGGACGACGAGAATACATACAGTATATTAAAGGGCCCTAAACGTTGGTTAATAATAATGATAATTCAGAAAGTAATTATTTGTATCATCATACAAAGTTTTAATTACCAGTAATAGTATGGATTGTACATGTTCTGATTTTAGATCTTAAGATAAATGACGACAAATCAGCTTGGACTTTTAAATGTTTGTGATTGGGATTTTATTAGACTGATTGTAGAAGATGGTCATCGGGGTATGTAGATAATTATTTTAAAGTGTTGAGATCAGCACTTTCTGTAAACAAGCAGTGTAATCTCTGATTCAGTTTCATACAACAGGCGGGACGTTCCGATTCTGTGTCCATTTTATGTTCCACGTTAGCTAACCCTTGGCGCTTTGGATCGATCACAGAACGTTTAATTGCCTGATTAAACGGATTGTCGTGGGGGTTCAAATCGTTTATTTTCAACAACAACTTCCGCTGCCACGCCGAGCGTGCCTATAGAGCCTGTATCAGAGCCACGTTTCTGGTATCAGCAGCGGTCTGTGTCTGGAACCGCTTATCGGTATCTTCAAGGATCAGCAAGTCTTTGGATTTATGTGACACTCATCTTGTTGAAGAAAAGAGTGCGTTACGCTAAATGTGTGTGTTTGTGTGCATAATATTCATGAGCTGATTGGCCACAACAATAATTAATTGTACGTTATATTAATATAAAATAACATTATTGATTTAGAAGGCTAATTAAGTGTTTTCCAAAGCATTTACTTGACGCACGTCACGTAACTGGGACTGGGAAAGGACTACATGTTCTGTGCATCCTTCAGTTTACCAGCCCAATTCTCTGTCTTTACCTCCTCCTCCTCTCTCTCTACCTTTCTCGCTGCTCACCCCCTCCCTCCCCCTCTTTCTCACACACACTCACTCAGTTCACCTATGATCCGCTGTCAGCGGAGAACGGAATGTTTGTGGTTTGATAGGAGAATAAGGGAGACGGTCTGAGACGTGGCATTTAAACGTAGCATCATAAATTGCCGGGTGTTTTGGCGGTGAGTCTCGTGGGAAACCAGGGGAAATTAGAGTCACAGCGTCATTTAATTATGTCGTTTTAATGTACAACAGTGAAGCGGGCCTATAGCCTCTCAATGGTGGGCCATGATAAAGATGGAAACACACACACACACACACACACACACTCTCTCTCTCTCTCTCTCTCTCTCTCTCTCTCTCACACACACACACACACACACACCCTTTCTCTCTCTCTCGCACACACACACACACACACACACACACGCACACACACACACACACACACCCTCTCTCGCTCGCTCTGTCTCTCTCTCTCGCTCTTTCTCTTGCTCTCTCTTTCTTTCTCTCATAATGGGTAATTGCGCATTGCTTTATTTAGCTATAGGGACAGGGCAATTTATTAATCACCATAATTAATGAATCCATAAGCATAGTTATTATGGATAAATCCTTTCATGTTATATCAGCCTTTTTTTCGGTACTATCCTACTCTCATAGTAACCCATATTTTACTTAAAACTTTGTTTCTCAAGATGTCTCACCCCCCCCTCCCCCCCCCTCCACCGATCAGTCGTAGATAAATGACTCACGAGAGCCCCCTCAAACCGACCGTCGTAACCCGGAGCTCGCGAGTAACAAGCCCCCTCTATTGGAAGACCCGCGGTCTCGAGCTCCCCTTCTCTGTGCTCGGTGACGTCAGCCAGCTGCTGGCAGCCAGCAAGTCAGTCAGTCACTTCACAAAGCACCGGAGACTCCGCCGGAGAGAGAGAGAGAGAGAGAGAGAGTAAGACAAGCAACAGTAGTCTTAAAGTACGTTAGGACAGCGGGAAATAGTCCTATAGAAGACACACGGTTTACGTTAGAACGGGAAACCATTCCCACACACAGGGCTGACGAGCAGGAGAAGTGATTTTCCCCCGGAGCTGGGGATAGCGAGCGGACGACAGACTCTCTCGTAATGGATAGAGTTATAACTTATCTACTGGCCGTGGTCTGTGTCCTTTGGTCGGCTCGAGGAGAAGTGTATAAAGGTAAGAGATATTATTCACGTAGTTATGTGGGTTGTTGTCTCTAATGCTTAGAATGTGAATAATAGGTTTTATGACTTCGCCTGGCGCTCTCGTTCTGAGAACATTCCTGAGGAGTTGTGTTTTACGGAGTCCGGTGGAGACTCACGGCATCCAAGTTTCCTCCCTTCAGCCTAAAGGTCTTTCTATCTGCCGTAGCCTACATTTATTTCATCTCAGGAATACGACTTTTTACTTTGTCTTATGTGGTGGAGCCTAGCTGTGTGTATGTAGCAGTGCATACATTATTAGCTTGAAAGCAGCTACTTCAAAGGCGCCGTGCCTGCCCAGCCCCGCGCGCATTAGAAACTTTTCAGTACGCGAGTCAGGGCTCTGGAACGCTGCCTCGGCTGCCGAGATCACCGACCGCCTCCACTTCCATTTTGTGTCCTGTAGGTGCTGTGTGTAGTTCAAAACGGAGTCTATTTATTATTTTAGGGGGCTCCGTGTACGGGCGAGAGGCTCGCGCTACACTGTCCGCTTTGTGTTGACGGCTCCTTTATTTGAGGAGGCAATGGAATGCTAGCGCGATTAACTTTTCCTACATTTCCGTGGCCATGGAAAAATACTTGTTTTAAACAGGACACCATAGTGAACAGCATAGCCCAGGGCTGGTTGAGAGAAGGTGTTGTTTTCCAGGCTACTGCTTTCATTGCATGTTGTTTAGCCCCTAAACTTTTTTGTGTCATGTAAATATGCCTCTATACGCTTATCAATGCAAGCCGTTACTTTTATAGACGTTATAATCCCTGTATTGCAACGACCCTCCAAACTTATTAAGATGATCAGTGCAGAGGGCCTGTGGGTTTCCTGCTGGCTCTCGGTTCTGTTTTGGAAGAAGTCTCAGAGCCAACGCCGGGTCTATTATTAGGGGATCTGCTCCGTGTATGTGAGGAGATCTCTGTTCTGTCAAATGAAGGCGGCCGTTATTTGACACCGTTCTGGGGAGAGAGAGTGTGAGTGTGTGTGTGTAGGGATCATTCATATTATGTGGTTAGCTTGTTCTGAAATATATCTTCTGCGAATTTGTGTGAATGCATTTTCAATAGTTGAAGTGTTTTAAAACCCTTAACGGCATATGACTCATTGTTAGCAGCTACTTGTTGACAAATCGTTGTAGCTGTTTTCGTTGAGAACCGTTTTTGTGGTCTTCGTAAAATAGTCATTGGTATATACACGCCGTTAAGGCACTCTGCGTTGTCTTTTGAAGGCAAGCCCAATAATAAACGATTTATTTTCTTTTTCCAAGAGAGTATTTATCTAACGATGAGGCCTGTGTGCAGATATTTTGACAAATATTGGATGAAAAACTGAATTCTCTGCTTATCTCTAATTGAAAAGACAATTTTGCATTTGGAATTAAATTAATTTTAGTATCATCCAATTTGTTGAACTAAAGCAGAATATAGGCTTATCTCAACACGCTAATAACCCATCAGATCATAATAGGCGGCAGTTTTATTAATTTCAATAGTAGGCTACAGTAACGGGCAGTCTTTTGTGTTGCTTCAGAATGAACTCTGTTCCTGTTGAAGGAATGCCTGGAGCCCTTTCCTCCCCATCCTTATCTCCCTCTCTTCCGAGACTGCTTGGCCCGCGCAGGTGCAGTTCACCCTGCGGCCTGGTGGGGGCAGCAGTGCACACACATCTCGCCGCCTCCATTCTAAAGCTTTGGGACGAGGTCCGCTGGTTGCAAACCACATCACACAACCTCTCCCTGCTCTCAATTACAAACAGGCAAATATTTGCAAAACAAAGAAGTTTTTAATGGAATGTAAACAGGGGTTTTGTTGACTTGCCAATCAGGGAGTTACTGAAGGCACGCGGAGGAATTAGAGAGATGCAAATGCAGGCGGGCTTTTTATTTAATGTAAAAATGATTAGTGACAAACTAATTAAAACGCGGCCGCGCCTGTTATTCTCACGGTAGTCCGTAGTTACAATCGCATTCCCACATATGTGCTCGGATCTCTCCTCTGGTAACGGTGCGTGTATGTGCGCGCGTCGCTCTCTCAGTGTGTGTGTTTGTGTGTGTGTGTGTGTGTGTGTGTGTGTGTGTGTGTGCGGGCCTGTGTGTGTATTGTGAATATGTGTGATCTCTCTTCTGGTAATATTAGCCGCTAAGCAGGGCCTCTAAGCTCATTATTCCTCGCCCGTTCGGCTCCCCTTTAGAAACTGTCCAGGCTACCAACTAAACCCGCACGCGACTTCATCTTCGCATGGCGGGAGTTATTCTTTGTTGCAAAGCCGTAGGGTTGATCAAAACGTTGGCCTATAGCATTTAAATCAGGCTACATAGCTCAACTCAAACTAATACGCTGGTGTTTTCATTTATTTATGTATGTACGTGTCTACTTCCTCTTTGAGGAAGTTTCTGAGGAGAATGGGGAGACATTTCGGTTTTAAGGCCTGCAAGTGATGACTAGCACACTCCTGCGCCTTCTCTCCATTCCCGCCCGTGTGTGTGTGACTTTGTGCGTGTGTGTGTGTGTGTGTCTGTGTGTGTGTATGTGTGTGTGTGACTTTGTGCGTGTATGTGTGTGTGTGTGTGTGTGTGTGTGTGTGTGTGTGTGAGTGACTGAGCTTGTATGTGTTTGTGGGCGCGCACAGTGCAGGGTCCTGTTGTTTTGTCTTGTGGCATTGAAACCCAGGATATCCTGTGACCCGGTCCAGTCCGCTCAGTCCAGTCCAGATGGTTGCAGCTCTCCGGCTGTTTCCGTCGATTCACAACGTCTGCATGTGTGCGTGTCTATTAGTGTGTGTGGCGGTGCGTGTGTGTTTGTGTGTGTGTATGTCTGTGTGTTTGTGCGCGCAGCGGAATAGTGCAGATTTACCAGCATCTTCATTTTTCTGAAACAGCATTTTAACTTTATTATAGTGGATCACTACCAGTGAGAATATTAAATTTTTCTTTGTGTCGCATGAACTGGAACAGCGATACAGATGATATAGTAACACAAAGTCGACAATCAAAAGGGAAAAAATTAGGGGACATTGAAAAAGACCGTTTGCGCTATAATAATATAACTAGATTTTTTGAACGGTCCCGGTTCTTTCATTTTAATTACATCAAAGAGGAGAAAAAAATTAGAATGCCTATTATTTTAGTTTAATAATAAATAGAATACTAATATGGTTTTATAACGAACGGAACATTATTATAGTTTACAATAAAGAACATTATTATCGTTTTATAATGAGCGTGGATATTATTATCGTTTTATAATCAGCGTGAATATTATTATCGTTGTATAATATCATATTTCTCAGCGTGTCGCTGTGTCATTCTGACTCCTTCAATAGCGGAGCGAGCTCTTCCTGAGGTGTACGGTGTTTCATAAGTCCGGTCCCTGACAACGCGCCGGTGAATTAGACCCGCTCGAGGAAACTGAGCCTGGCGGGAGCGCTCGGCTTTAGACCGGGTTAATGAAAGCTCCGAGTCCTAACTCTTAAGCTGTTGTCTTTCTGCGACCATATTTCTATTTCTTTAACGGTCGGATTAGTCTATGCAGAGGGCCGGAGGCCTGACTGTGGTGTTGTCGCAGTATGAGGTCTCGCGGGACCAGAGTCTTGGGGCTGTAGGAACACATTGTGTTTCCAGAGGGGTCTGGACGTCTGTGCCTCTGTCTGAAGCATGTTCCTGTGTGTGTGTGTGTGTGTGTGTGTGTGTGTGTGTGTGTGTGTGTTTGTGCGAGCGTTAGTGTGTGTGTGTGTGTGTGTGTGTGTGTGTGTGTGTGCGGGCGTTAGTGTGTGTGTGTGTGTGTGTGTGTGTGTGTGAGAGAGTTAGTGTGTGTGTGTATATGTGTGTGCGTTAGTGTGTGTGTGTGTGTGTGTGTGTGCGTTAGTGTATGTGTGTGTGCGTTAGTTTGTGTATGTTTGTGTGTGTGTGTGTGTGTATGTGTGTTAGCGTGTGTATGTGTGCGGTGACTCAGTGGAGAATGAAATTAAAAAATCTCTCCGTTCCTCTACAAGATGGCCGTGATGCCCTGGTAACCATGCCGACGCAGCAGCATGTATAATGAAGTGAAGCCATTGATGCTTGTACCATAACCCCCCTCCTCCTCCATGTATAGTTACCACTCTACCATAACCCTCCTCCTCCTCCTCCATGTATAGTTACCACTCTACCATAACTCCTCCTCCTCCTCCTCCATGTATAGTTACCCCTCTACCAAAAC
>JAVQIZ010156954.1:0-10122 GCA_036023535.2 Galaxias brevipinnis | reverse complement strand
CTACCTGTACGGCTGGAACAAGTTCCTGCGGCCCTCCTCCTACAAGTGGTGGACCCCTCCGGGCTACATGCTGTGTCTGGCCCTGCCCTCCGTGGTGCTGCTGCTCAAGATGCTGCTCCTCCTCCCCTGTGTGGACCGCCGCGTTGGACGCATCCGCCAGGGCTGGGAGAGGGGGGAGGCAGGGGGGGAGAGGGGGGAGGCGGAGGCCAAGAGCAGCCACCTCTGAACCGACCTCTCGGTGAACTCCTCGCAACCCTTACAGTCACCCTTAAAATCACCAGCATGGCAGTCCTCTATGTAAATGTAACGTCTGTGTCCAGAAGGCCAGTCCTCTTCTCAGAGGTTCACCTTCAAATGACCTTAAGGTCACGTGACAAGGTGTAATTAAGCTAAAAGCTCATTATTTATTTACTAGCTACAGGAAGGGAAGTTGTACCTGGAAAATGTTTGCTCAATTTAGAGAGCGCAGAATGTGCTTTTTGTGTCACTAAAAAAGTATGTCTGTGTTGTGTTGTGTTTTGCTTAATGTTGATGAAAATAGACAACTCTCTACAGCTGCAGCACAATGTGTTGATAACGCAGGACAGCTGTTTCCCATTTCCTCTGCTGTCGTCTGTCCTCCCTTCTTCCCTCTTTCCCTGGGGGAGTCTCCCTGCGGTGGATCTTACCGTACTTTTCAGTTATTGATCTGCCGGCGTTTTAAGACGGACACCTCTTAGCCTCAAAGTTTCTCTCTCTCTCTCCAGGGTCCACAGACAAACTCCCACTCTCACGAGAATGGACAGGCAACTGCACAAACTGTGCAAGCACACACACTCACACACACACACACATTCTCTTTGTGACATGTGCACACTATATAGGGCTTAATTCTATTACAAATATAACAATGGAAGTAAGTATATGCAAGAGGTCTATGTTTATTGATACGCTTTAAATTCATACACCAGAGTCTGTTAAACTGATCTCTCTCTCTCTCCCTCTCTCTCTCAGATATATATATATATATATATATATATATATATATATATATATATGTACGTATATATATATACTTGTATATCTTCTTATTTTTCCTTATGAACCCTTTTTGTTAGCCTGTAAACTGTAATTGTAGCTTTTTTAACTGAGCCTGAGGTGATGGAAAATAAAGCCCATTTTCAATGTGTACACGTGTTTACCAGACACTTCATGTTGAGTTTCTTTTGTAACATTTAAGATATAACCAAAAGTCAGGAACATATAGCATATGTTCCCATATTCAGATGAGTAATGAAACTGTGAAATGAGAGACTTCAGTGATTTTTGTGATACTCAAATGTTAGATTGTTATTGTTATGTTTTCAAATCATAACCTGTCTAAAATTAACATGTTTTAGGGTTTACAATCGAGGGACATTGTTTTGATATGTTCACAAGTAATCGTTGTTTCTTTGTTCTTTAACGGATCAAGGAAGAGAACAGGAGAAACAAATGGCCCTGTGTCTTTTTTTAGACAGCCAGCGTTTCCAAATGTGCTGGAAATGTGGTTACATTTCCCATTATGCAATGATCCAAGGAAGCACTTTACAGACCAATGTTTTTTACGATCCAGAACGATTTTGGGTCAAAACCAGATTTGTAGGGGGTTATGTCAGATACTTGAGAATTTCAAGTGGGCATTAATAAAAAGGCACACGCTTTATACACAATTCTAGCGGTTATGTTCCAACACAGCCGGTCTAAAATGAACACGTAAATGCCTCTCTTCCCTTAAGCAGAACAGTGACTGATATTAATCAGCATCTAACAGCATTATCTACACATGCAATCTCCTCTCTCAAACACCCTTTCCCATTGTATATTATTCTCACATTACGGAGAAGATGATGTTGGTTTTGGACTGTTTCATGCTGCGGGGGTGAGGCAGGTGAAGGCTGATCTTGAAAACAGATACGTTATCTCCCCACTGCCTGGGGTTAGGGGGAATGAAGATGTAGCGAACACAGGCCGGGCTGTGGAACAAGCTGGCTTACATTCATCTCTTTCCACTCATGTTTAATTTCACACGCCGAGGCAGCCCTCACACGCCTAATGCGATTATGTGGGTCCAACTGTAATGTCGCACTGTGAGCGTAAAACACACAACTGACAGCGTAGGTAACGGAAGCGTTTATTCAAAAGTATACAGCTCGTATCAGAGACGCACGATGCAACAATCTGTGGGCGAGAAAACACAAGTTCAGCACTGTTTTGTTGGAAAGATCATGCTCTCTCAGGCCCCGGTCCGTTTCCATGAAACTGCTGCTTTCAACACATTCACTTCCATTTTATTTTCTGTGTGTGTGTGTGTTTGTGTGTGTCGCAAGGGGGTGTGGTTGGGGTTATTGGTGTCTTGGTATCTAAGTAACATCAACACAATTGTATTATTCTGTGACATTGAATGGCAGTTGGCCTTCTATTTCATTGCTCTTAAACACCTACAGTAAGCAAGCACTTCCACCCCCTCGCCTGCTAGTCCATCAAAAGGTTCCATAGCAACTATGTCACAAAAACCTCATGGAGGGATGACTGGCGGGAATAAGGCATTGGGACATTGATTCCTAGTCATAAAAGGCTAAGCCACCTAATTACGTGGAGCAGGCAGACTTCACAGGGCGAGGTACAGTAAGACCAGCACTAGTGCCCACTGATTGGTACCAGCCCCTCCAGTTCCAACGACGAGAAGCTAGATTATAAACAAATTACAGTGTGTCAAATTACAGTGTATCAAATTACAGCGATGCGTAACCTCTCGCTGAATACAGGAAGGAAACTCAAAAAGCGACCAGATTTTGTTTTGTTCGTTGGGCTCCTTCACTAAAAAACATGAAAAGTTGGAGAAAATAAAAACGTTCCTGCTTCTATCATTTTACTGCCATTTTTTCTCTGCTGTAGCGCGCCCTATTTTACCCTATTGTTGTGTATGTTCTTAAAGAGACCATTTGCCCCCTAGCCAGGCGGGAGACCATAACGCTGATTGTGTTTCAGGTTATTTAGTTAATGCAATCTGCCTCCTTGTTTTCTAGCAACACCCTCCCTTTCGTCTGGTACTCAAGGGCCCTCCAGTTGATTATATTCCCCGGGGTGAAGTTTAGTTCATTGGTGTAACGCTGGATCTCACAAGGAGAGAGCACATAGTTCCACATGTGGACATCAGAGAGCATGCCAACAAAGGACTGCTGGGCATCGAACCTCCCACCGAAGGAATCCTGCTCCTATGGAAAGAGAACAGAAACGTTGACAGAAATACCATCCAGTCTGTTCAGAGGGTCTTTGGGGAAATGAAAATTTTATTTAAAAAAAAGAAAGACTACAAAATAGTTGCCTACCAGAACAAGACGAATAGAAATGGTTTGAGATTGACAATTTTAAAATGGTAAATAAGAATATTGAAAGCGTAGTCCAACAGTAGTCCCGTCTCTACTGGGCCTACGTCTTTATCGAACGATGAACAGAACCATCTGGAGGTAGGAACCCACCTCACTAAAGGTATGTTCTGGGTCCAATGGCAGTGGGTATGTGCTGTGAGATGGGTCTCACCTGTCCTAAGGTGATGATAGCTGAGCCGTTGATGGGAGCTCCTGTGGTGCTGAACTTCGGGGAGCTGGGCCACGCGTCCAGCCACAGACGGCCCAGTCCTGACCCCGAGTCCCAGGTGCTGCACACCGTGTGCCAGGCGTTGAGTTTGTAGTCCTGCCTCTCGAAGTTCACCTGGCTGTTCTTAACGTGCTGCTGGATCTGACCGGCGGCCATCGACTTGAAGATTAAGAAACCGTTGCCGGCCGTCAACGTGGACAAGGAGAACAAGGCGTGGTGTCTGGACAAGTCGGTGAACGACCTAAAGGGGAAGTCACACAGGGACTTTACGGAGGATGGGCACTTCCGCTGCACGGTTTGGAGTCGTGTCAAGGACACCGACCATAGGGGTGCAGTGTGGAGCTCCCAGTGGCGTACCTGAGGCAGACCGTCAGGGCTTCAAAGTTCTCCGTGGATGTGACCAGCTTCACATGGGCCGTGTTGGTCTCTTGCGGGAAAATGAACACCTTGCCTGAGAGATCTACATTGCAAGGAAGGAAAACCTGGTTACTTAAATGTTTTGTTATAGAAATGCGCATCGTACCATGCAAATATACTGTGAGAAGGTGTGATGGGAAACATTTTGGTGTGCAGTTAAAGAACAAATCAAGCAATAGCGTTTGTTTTTTATGTATTTGTGTGTGCAGGGTTATTGTGCGTTTTTGACAACAACCCAAAATGTTGAAATTTCAAAAACAAAAACAATCAAACAGCGCAGATGTTATTCCCCCACTTCTCCATTTTTTTGCTTTCCATTCAGCACAGGATGAGTTTATTTTAACCCGCCGTGTACTGTAACAGCACCAACACACAGGAGAGAATAGGGTCCATGCAAATGTCTCCCTCTGTTGTTCCAGGCTGTAGGCAGTGGTTCCCTAATGCATCCTGAATGGCCCTCAGGCCCAGGAATTACATTATGTTAATGTTGAAATTCAGTCGTATCCTCTTAACTAAAGTGGATGACATACCTTCAGGGGTACCTGCACATGTTGTCAGAATCACCATCAGAACGTGGAGTTTCATCTGGAACATACCAAACCAACAGTGTTATAGGCATTTGTTTTTTTTCTAAGCAATCATCCTGAAAAACATGAACTGCTTGTTCAAAAAGCTATTTGGAATTTTGTTATCCTAGGTTTGAGCAATTTAGCGTTTATGTTTTTATCAATATTATCATAAATATAATATTTTTTTTTATGGTTGCCAACTATAGAAAGATATATTGTCCTAACATATTTTTTTTATTCTGTCAATTCTACAACCTTTCCCTCTGGAGCAGCTGCTTTCTCATGCTTTTCTTACCTTGTGGATGGAGTTAGCCTCTAGATGCTGTGTGTCAGAATGAGGGGAATAGCTTACTATTAACCATTTTTAGTTCTTTCAAATGTGGGTGTGCCTTAGCTTTCAACAAAATGTTTCATTCCCCAAAGCAAGTAGTCAGTATTGTTCATGTAGGCTTCCTTCCCCTTTGTTCTGTTGTCTCAGAAGGCTCTTTGCAAAATGCTTTTTTCTGTCTTTCTTTTTTTGTACAAGAACAAAAATCATGGTATGATTGCACAATAGCGTTTGGATCTTTTGTAAGGCATATTGCCTTGACGAATGGCTATCATTTGGAGCAACAGTATCTCCCGTAACTGGGGTTCATACTCAATGTACAATTAAAACATCTACTCTCAATAGACATTCAAACAGTCATGGAGAATAGCTTATGTTTTACTGTAAACTGTTTCATGACTGTACGTTTCTAGTTTCCTGATTCTCTGAATCCTGTTTGGTAACTCGTGAGTTCTGTACACTACATTATTGCAAAAGTCACTGTTTCGGTGACCATTCTGGAACCGCTTCATTGTAAAATCAAAACAGGATGAATGTACTTCTCATTATTATCTTCTTTTTTTTGTTGCAAGTTTACTGTATTTCGTCAACCGCCAAAAACCGACAAGCTGGAGGCAGAAGAGACTTTTCAACCTTCCTCACTCCAGCCTTTCTGGAGCCTATCTCCAGCCTATCTGAACCCATTCAACATGTTCTTACAGTTTTTTCCAATCGCTAACATACTTCTATCCAATCTGAAGTCACATTTTCAAAACACAAAGCACAATAAGCACAACATCCATCTTTGTGGACTATACCATTAGCGCAATCCTTGTTGTTTTCACAATATACAATCACTTAACATGTTTCTAAAATGCTTAAATGTTCTTTACATACAAGTTGACCCAATACCAAAATGATGGATCTTTCTATTCTTATTAATCACATGCTTTCACACAGCGTGCCAGCAATGAAGGCATAATGTTCAAAACCTTAAATACAGTATCAATCCAGTACTTCTGCAACAACAGCAGCTCTAAAGCTATGTTGAAACATCTGATAAGCATTTTGGAATGAACATATCATTGAAACATTGGAAAATAGCTGGTTACCTGTAAGTTGTGTAAAGTAATCCAACCACATCTGAGTCCAAATGTCAATCAAATACAGAGCCAGGTTACTAAAGTTATTTCAATGACACGGACATACACAGTAAATAAGGGACCTTTTTTATAGATTTTGTCCAATGAACAAAACAAAGGAGAGGTGTTGGGAAAATAATGCCTGGACAAGGGAGAGGAATAGTGGGATGAGGGAGAGGACCAGGGAGATGAGTAGCTGGACCAGGCAGAGGAGAAGTTGGAATAGGACAATGGTGAAGGAGAGGTGGGGGTGAGGAGTAAGAAGCTGTGGTGGTGTCAATGGATAGTAAGAGCTGTTGTCCCTGATGTAATACTGTAAGAGCCACCATCATAGACCATGTAATACGCTAAACCATGGTATATCACTGAGAGAGGCTAGAGGGTCCAGCCTACCGTAATGTCAGACAGTCAACCGGGGCTTCCATTATCCAGAGTTTTCAACAGACTACGTTGCAGATCAGTAATGCATTTCACACTTCTTATATCATCACTGTTGCTTTGTCTCACAGTAACTGTAGGCCACCAGTCTGAATGCAAATACATGTGTGGATTGTGCATGTATGTGTATTTTTGTTCCTCTAAATAACCGTTTTATTGCTCACTGGCAGCAATTTCATGTTTCAATATTTTACAGTAGCAAATCTGTAAAAATCTTTTACTGCAGGCCTACATGCTATAAAGTAAAGATGACTCATTCACTGTTAGCAGCATATGCCAAAAATGCACACATTCAACAATCAAATATGTGAAGTTGTTCACAGTAAAAGGAAACAGAATTATAAAAAAACTTTGCAATTCATACTGTCTACTGTATTCAGGTAGAACTGAAACATGAAAATTAATAAAGTTTTTGTAATGCAATCAGATGTTAGTTTTTTGAAAGTCATTGTGTTATGATTGACTATATGTTTCTCTTGGACAGAAAACATGTGCTAGTGTTTTAACAAAAGTATTTGATTTTGAGTCTGATTTGTGGTGTTTTGACAGAGCTCGTGTATGTAGACAAAGCTATTTTGCATTTTGAAATGTAGAGTCTGTATTTACAGTTTTTCACAATTGTTTACACACTAAAATTGAAACTTAAAACACAGTGTACCAAATCCCTAAAAGAAAGTCTGCAAAATCGCAAGCACCATTTCTTCTTTACACTCAGTTTTCAATTCTAAAACACACTTTTTGCAAAACACTACACACAGTTCCCAATTGGCAACACCCACTCCTCACGGGTGTAAACACTAGTTGCTTAATTCTTCACTTAGAAATCAGAGCATTAGCACTATAAAAAGGCCATAGATGAGCTCTTTTTATTTTCATTTAAAGAAACCCCTTTATCCTACTGAATGTTTTTCCTGGTTTTCCACTGTTGGGTATGTAAAGTGCTAGATACAAAACAGGTGTTTCAAAATACTGCATTTTGGAAATTAAAAATAAAAAATTGTTACTGTATTGCATTTGTGTGTTTATTTATATATAATCGAGCAGATTTTCATTACTGTAACAATCTTTTACCACGGGCTACAGTGTAACACCGAAAATGCAAAAAGCATAAACTTACTGATAAGATGTTCATAGTAGTGTTTTGTGTTGAGCATATCAGTGGTTTGTGTTGAGCATATCAGTGTTTTGTGTTGAGCATATCAGTGGTTTGTGTTGAGCATATCAGTGGTTTGTGTTGAGCATATCAGTGGTTTGTGTTGAGCATATCAGTGTTTTGTGTTGAGCATATCAGTGGTTTGTGTTGAGCATATCAGTGTTTTGTTGGTTGGTAAGAAGATCTATTCATATGATGGGTGTGTCATATTGATGCAAAAAACATTTTGGTTAGAGATAAAAGAGTTTTGAATGCAGTGTTTACTTTTGCTAGGGATTATTGCATTGTGTGTTTCTGTTTTTTTGTTTTGCGTTTAGAGTTTTGAGAAAATGAGCCAAAGATTCAGAAAATGTGTGTAAACAATTGTGAAAAACTGTAATTAACAAAATGTTGTTTTTGAGCAGAAAATGTAGTATTTGGCTAATTGTGTGACGTAGGTGTGTTGCTGTGTTAAGAGTTTTGAAAAAGAATGTTAAGTATAGCTTAATGCTTGTTAGCTATTGTAAAAAAAACTGTAAACCGCAGTTTACTCACCACAATGGCTTCTATAAACGCTTTGATGCTCAATACTTCACCACAATGGCTCCTACAACTGCACCAATGCACTGCTGCCTACACTCTTTACTCCTGCTCGCTGCTGAGCACCCACCTCCACCCGTCTCCACCTACTTCAGGTCTGTTGTTCAGTATCTGTCAGGGGGAACCTGCAGATATCGGCTTCCATCCCATGGTTTCACTTGAGTGTGAAATGTAACCTTGGGAATTCATTCCGAGGAGCAGACCCATGATGGCAACTTTCCATATGTTACCCTGTTATTGTAATCAACATTTGAACACATCATAAGCTGTCCTGACTGAACTAACTGTCCATGTCTCGCACAGAAGCATCGGCTCTGTCCTTAGATAAGGCAGCGCTGTACAGCCGCCGGCAGATCAAGGCCCTCTAAAGAGGGGGGGGGGGGGCTGTGGTTTCCTGAATAACAGCATCAGATCTGTTGCTGCAGAAATGAACCTGTGAGGTTGATCAGACAGAGAAGACCAGACATAGTACCGAGTTCATCCAGGGAAAACACGCACAAGATAGGTGGAGATAGAGAGAGAGAGAGAGAGAGAGAGAGAGAGAGAGAGAGAGAGGGAGAGAGAGAGAGAGAGAGAGAGAGGGAGAGACAGTGAGAGAGAACGAGATGGAGATAGTGATCCCAGACAGGAAATTCGATCACGTTCAATCGAGTTTATTTCAAAGTGGATTTTACAAAGGTTACCAATATAAGAGGCAAGCACAAACATGACAATGAGTACTTTAAGTGAAACCGAACAAGGATCAAGGAGATCCTGGAAAACAAAGGGAGAGAATGGAGTGAAAGTGAACCGACAACAACTCTCAACCGTGGAGAAATGGGCCAACCACGTCGCCGCAGAGGCTGCCCTCAATGAATAACCTCCCCACCTCTCTATTTCACGATATGAATATGTTTATTGAGTCACGCTTTTATTGGCCCTAGTTGGCAATTACAGGGCAACCGGCCTATTGACAAGGCAAGTAAACACATTACTCGATGTAAATGCAGAGGACAGAAATAGTGAAGGTGAGGTGCTGGGGAGCCTGCATGAGAGGCTGTGTGTGGGCGCAGGGCCTGAAATAGTAAACATACTGGGACAAGTGTGTTGGGCCAATGGGAGGGATGCGGCATCAATATGATTATGCACTCGAAGCTCTCACACTGGCAACAGTAGAAAATAAAAGTAGAATCATCATTAATGTATATGGTGCGTAATAGTTTTCTATGAAAGCTACGTTCGTTTGAAACAAAAAAAATCACGTACTTTGGAATGTTTTGCGATCCAGATTTGGTGTTTGTGTTTACTTTTGAGTGCGACAGACTTGCACAGCCCGAGACAATAGCACTGATTGCATGAAGTAAGCCAAAATACAGTCGAGAGGATGTAATTACAGAGCTGCATCCAGATGCCACAGCATGTGTCTGTTTGCAGATGCGTGTGTGTGTGTGTGTGTGTGTGTGTGTGTGTGTGTGTGTGTGTGTGTGTGCGTGCTTGAGCCAGCCGTGTGTGCTTGCACGCAGCAGATTAGCCACGCCAGAACGGGCTGGTCTCCCGTGGCGCCCTCCCGTCCTAACCTGAGCCGACACAGGGGAGCAGCACGGCAGGGTGCCTCTGTAACATTGTGACATGCACCGGTCAGTGGGGGGCGGAGGTGGAGCATGAGGCAGAGGACGAGGCGCCTTTAATCTGTCTCTGCCTGTTTGCTGGACGGTTCTACAGTCGAAAGTGGCCGAGCTGTATTCAGGATTATGTAATGACATGGTTACAGGCTTCGGGTAGGAGAACATGTATGATAACATGGGAGTGACTCCAGCTTACTTAATGTGTGTGTGTGTGTGTGTGTGTGTGTGTGTGTGTGTGTGTGTGTGTGTGTGTGTGTGTGTGTGTGTGTGTGTGTGTGTGTGTGTGTGTGTGTGT